>JAVKPL010013230.1:0-69480 GCA_032173675.1 Gastrolobium villosum | reverse complement strand
GGGCCGGGAGTTTTTTAGTTATGTTTTTTTATGTAATGACCTCTGGATATTATTGGTCGTTTTTAGCTACTTGTATAAATAATTTTTCTTTCTAGATTTGTTTGTGTTTGGGCAGAACTACTTGCGGATCTGTATATAATTTTGTAGTGACCAGGAAATGCTTTTTTTTATTAGGCTATTATCCATGGTTTCACTTTCCGTTCCCAACAAACTTTTTGATTTTGGTGGGACTTGTTCCTTTTGAGTTTAAGTATATTATGCTGAGGGAACATAATGGTGCATATTATATTGTTTCGTATGAAGCCAATTAATTAACTTATTTGTTAACATTGTTATACCACTTTTTAGGTAATAAAACAAGAAGAAAAAAAAAACACTTCTTAATATAGATATTGTTAGTCTTAAATTCTACTTACATTAGTAGTAATTCTCCTATATTTTATGGGCTGCTTTTTTCAAAATGCAGGTGAGAATTGGGGCAAACCTAAAAGAGTAAGCCCAAGTTGGTAAAATGGGGTAAAAAGACAATTTAGATTTTCACTAATTATCTTCATTTTTTACTGCAGAAAAAGACACATGGCAGATAAAAAAGAATAAAGAAGATGTGATGGCAATGTGAGGCCATTAGATGCTTGCTTGATCTAAGGGACAACATCTACTTGTGGCTTTAGTTAAAAATCAGAGTTTGAATTTTGTAATAGGAGAGAACTCAGTTTTCGTTGTAATCAAGTTTTTACATTTTATGGAGCGCTTTAGTTTTCTTTGAAAGTTTTTTGGAGATAAATGCACGAAGAACTTCATTCTTGAAGAGATTCAAGAGGAAAGGATTTCTGCATGCATGCTTTTAGGATCTCTAGCATCGTGCTTTAGTTTTTTCTTAGTTTTAGCAACTTGAAATTGAAGAGCCAAATTAGTCTGTTACCTTTAACTCATACTGTTTCTTATCTTTGTGAATGAATAACTTCTGTACTGTTATGTTGAGTTTCATTTTTACTTTAATCTTCAACATGCATTGCTAATTTCTTTTTCTAGAATTCTGATGAATATGACAAGTACCAAATAATCGATTCCAATTGCTATGCATTTTCTTGATGTTTGATTAGTGAAACTTACTTGTTTAAGTTCCATGGGAATGGGCTTAACAATTTTTGCATGAACTTGTATTGGAAAATTTGAGTTTATGCATTTCATTAATTCAAGATTCCAAGTTTAGGAATAATCTAGGAAAGAATTTGATTATAAGTCATCAATGAACTGATTCAAGATTAAGGGATTCATTTGAATCATTTTCAGAACTGAATTTGGAAAAATTTAGTTGGGTCCTACAAAAGTCAGATTCCGTCAAGATAGATGCTAAGCAGTTAAAACGCATACATGCATTTTATAAGGGAAAATCGTTGAAATCAAAATTCTAGATTTTTAATCTTGCTTCTAAACTCAATTAAACGTGTTCTTGCTATTCTTGATATAATATTCATTTAGAAAATACATTCTTTAAGCAATTACATTCATCTTCAAGAAAACTAAAAAAGGATAAAGAAAGAAATTGAATTTCTCGTTCCCCGAGAACGATACTTGAATTCTTTTTAGATTCTATACTTTTTAAAATAATCAAAACAACAGAATGTAACGAAATGATGTGCAAAAATATTTTCCGACCAGGTAACAAACTTGAATTCAACAGTGACAAGGTTTCTTTTACACTGAACAGGTGGAATCATGTGTTATAAATGTTGAGGTTATCACCCCAAAAGTTAGCTCAAATGGTAGGAGTGTCCAAAGCCTTGTAAATCTCACATTAGTTTCCAATACAATTAATGTGGGATTTGTAACATTGTGCCCTTTAAGAGCCAACATCTACGGCAGCTTTCACTCTATCGACACTGACTCGGTAATAGCTCTTTCCTTTTGGCAGCTTCACTAATCTATCAGTATTCAGTACAACACCCCTTTGAGAGGTATGGCACATTAATCCAACTTATATGTAGTTCTTTCCGTGACCTCAACTCTCAATGAAAGCACCAAAAATAATAACAATTAAGACAATTGGGATAACGAAACAGCCGCAATTCAAGTATGCCGTAAACTCCAGAATGCAAAAGAAAAAAAAAATCAATTATCAAGTATTTTGATAAAAATAGCAAAATGCAATTGAATTCATATTTATCTTTCATTCTATTAGAATCCATAACAAGGTGTTGGCCCCCCACAATAAGCCCAATAGATGATGTGTAGTAGACACCCTTCTCTAGAGTCATGCGTAAAATTCACAAGGATATTTCTTCCACGGACAAATTTCATTCTCAACTCCTTATAATTGAGGGTGATATTTCCCAACAGCGATAATCACTGCACCTCCAACACTACTTCAGCACCCTGTATGGGTAGAACATACAAATCTATATCAAATTGGTGACACTGCACTTTATTACTACCTTAGGACAGACTCTGAGGCAATCCATAACTGCGCTGTTCCCAATTGTCTTGATTGGTATCAATATGTTCCATTAGTGCCTAGATATGTTTGTACGTTTTTTCATTGGAGAGAAAAAAAATGATAAGCTTGTTTGGCACTTCTTCTTTTTTCAAGCTATAAATATTTTAAAAAAAAAGTTTAAAAATAAAGTCACAAGTTGTTTGATAATTATATAAAATTGTTAACTTAAAAGCTGTTCATTTAAAAAAAAAAAAAAAACATTTTAAAAAAATTGATACAATTTAAAAAAAGCTCCTCCAAGGAGCTTTTGGCTTTTGCATTAATTCTTCATTATAAAAAATGTTTTTTTTATTATAAGAATTTTTGTAAAAACTTATTTAACCTAACTGAGTAGAGAAACTAAAAAAAAAAAAAAAAAACAGACACTAAAAGTAGAGGTTAACAATAGCCGTTGCATTTCTGGCTTTTTTTTTTCTACTTTATTACGTTGGTACATCTTATTTTGAGCTCCTCACCATTTCGTAGTATTCAATAAGGGGTTTGTATTTGTCATTTAACATGACCACACAAAGTTTTCTACACACAAAATATTTTGTGGTGTCCGCATCTTTTGAAACCAAAAAAAAAAATTAAGGCACGCAAAACGAATCTCTATAACATTACACAATCATTTTTCCTACAACATAACTCTTATAAAACCCATACAATAATTGTAAATTAAAATAGGGTTTTGTTCTTCTCCTTTCATGGGAAAAGAATTTTTTTGCAACACACACACACACAAATTTTTAATGGGTCCCACCATTTATTAATTTAAAAAATAAAATAAATATTGTAAAAAAAAATAAAGTGTGATAGGCAGGAGAATAGCCTTCTGCAGCCGCAGCAGAAGCTATTCTCCCATTAAAATATGAGATAACAAACCAAACAATTTCATTTTTTTTAGAGCAAACAAATAACTATTTAAAGAAAGTATTGCTTGGCAACAAATATAATCAATATTAATTAATTCAAGTTACAAGGAGCTTGTTCTTTTTCAAAAGTTTCAAGTTTGAGATTTAAGAATGAAAAAATGATATTTTCAAAACTGCCCCTTAGATGAATCACCTAATGTTCGAATCAGATTAATTTGGTTTTAATAAATCAATTAAAAAAAAGCAACATAGACAAAAGACACAAGAGACTTAAAAAATGGAAATCAATGTACTAAAAAAATGAAAACCAAGGGTCTGATTGTATTTTCTCTTTTTTCTTAACAATGTTTTATAGAATAGTTGATGAAATAAGTGTTTTTGTATTTTTTGTTTTTGTTTTTAAAATTAAAAGTCAAAATACAAAATAAAAACAATTCAGATATCTTCTCTAAATTTGATTCTAAAAATATAAAAACAGTTAAAATATTTAAAATCATTTTTACAAAAAAAAAAAAAGACCTTATGAAAACAAAAAATCATTTCTTATTCTAAAAATTAAAACAAAATTCAAACAAGCTCCAAACAAACATATTAGTAATCCTTGCTTTAGCGATCTTAAGAAGAGGAGCGCATGTGTGCCAACTGCAAAGGCCCACAGCCTGAATCAAGCAACTCGCTCACACTATGGAATCGGAATAAATCTTTGGTGTTACCGTAGCACCAAAGATTCAGTACATTCTACTAATGAAAATATTACATGTCAGTAAAAGTTTTCTTTCTTTTGCCAAAATTTTTCTCTCTCCTCTGATGTGTAATGCCCCTATTGATGGGAAGCAGTGAATCTAGATGCTACAGTAACACCAAAGATTTATTCGCTTTTTTCCTAATGTCCAACTAAACAATTTAGACTTTAATTTACAACTATTATTAATATAAATTTCAGAAACCAACTTGAAATATAGGGAAATATTTATTATACTCCAGGACCACCCAATGATTTGGTGCACGACTGATTTTTTCTTTCCCTTTTTACCCCTGTTATTTTTCTTATTTTTCAATTTTACCCTCTAATTTATACTAAGGGACCACCTAAAAAATGGTGGTCCCCCGGTCCACGATAAATTCTCTTGAAATATAGGGTACAGCTGTGGGTACTGAGTAGTACTTGTTCCGGTTACAAAGAGCCTTACAAACAAACGAATTTTTTTATTCTGAAAACTAAAAAATAATTTTTAAAAACGAGAATCAAACAGAGCCTTAATAACGCTTCATGTGCTGCAGTACTAGAAATCAATGACATGTTCCACAAGTTCAAACAGTTAAAACACTATTCTTTGCGCGCTAAAAATGTGATCGTAATAAACAATACCAACCACACCCCCTTCCCCCCACAAAAAGAAAAGAAAAATCTGATGTTCCAAAAACGCACAAAAACCAGATATAAGTGTCCACAAAATCCTACGACCACTACACAAGTTCAACTAACATTTAGAAGGTTTCTCTTTCCCATAATATAGACTTGACATAAGGCTTCCTCCGTGATTTTCAATAATAAGCCTTGCGAGGATTGTTCTGTGAAAACAAACACAACCACAACAACAACAAAAAAAACAAGTTATAGGAACTACTCAAGATATCACCACTCCAAAAGGGTTGAAAACAAAGGTCTATTTACCAGAGGATTGGGTCTATGACGGTAGCCAAGCATCATCCGCTTTTTGTACTGCTCATATATGTCATCATCAGCAGTCACCTCCCCATTACATTCATCTTCAAGAAAACTAAAAAAGGATAAAGAAAGAAATTGAATTTCTCGTTCCCCGAGAACGATACTTCAATTCTTTTTAGATTCTATACTTTTTAAAATAATCAAAACAACAGAATGTAACGAAATGATGTGCAAAAATATTTTCCGACCAGGTAACAAACTTGAATTCAACAGTGACAAGGTTTCTTTTACACTGAACAGGTGGAATCATGTGTTATAAATGTTTAGGTTATCACCCCAAAAGCTAGCTCAAATGGTAGGAGTGTCCAAAGCCTTGTAAATCTCACATTAGTTTCCAATACAATTAATGTGGGATTTGTAACATTGTGCCCTTTAAGAGCCAACATCTACGGCAGCTTTCACTCTATCGACACTGACTCGGTAATAGCTCTTTCCTTTTGGCAGCTTCACTAATCTATCAGTATTCAGTACAACACCCCTTTGAGAGATATGGCACATTAATCCAACTTATAAGTAGTTCTTTCCGTGACCTCAACTCTCAATGAAAGCACCAAAAATAATAGCAATTAAGACAATTGGGATAACGAAACAGCGGCAATTCAAGTATGCCGTAAACTCCAGAATGCAAAAAAAAAAGAAGAAAAATCAATTATCAAGTATTTTGATAAAAATAGCAAAATGCAATTGAATTCCTATTTATCTTTCATTCTATTAGAATCCATAACAAGGTGTTGCCCCCCCCCCCCCCCCAACCCAATAAGCCCAATACTTCTCTAGAGTCATGCGTAAAATTCACAAGGATATTTCTTCCACGGACAAATTTCATTCTCAACTCCTTATAATTGAGGGTGATATTTCCCAACAGCGATAATCACTGCACCTCCAACACTACTTCAGCACCCTGTAAGGGTAGAACATACAAATCTATATCAAATTGGTGACACTGCACTTTATTACTACCTTAGGACAGACTCTGAGGCAATCCATAACTGCGCTGTTCCCAATTGTCTTGATTGGTATCAATATGTTCCATTAGTGCCTAGATATGTTTGTACGTTTTTCATTGGAGAGAAAAAAAATGATAAGCTTGTTTGGCACTTCTTCTTTTTTCAAGCTATAAATATTTTTTAAAAAAAGTTTAAAAATAAACAAGTTGTTTGATGATTATATAAAATTGTTAACTTAAAAGCTGTTCATTTAAAAAAAAAAAACATTTTAAAAAAATTGATACAATTTAAAAAAAGCTCCTCCAAGGAGCTTTTGGCTTTTGCATTAATTCTTCATTATAAAAAATGTTTTTTTTATTATAAGAATTTTTGTAAAAACTTATTTAACCTAACTGAGTAGAGAAACTAAAAAATAAAAATAAAAAACAGACACTAAAAGTAGAGGTTAACAATAGCCGTTGCATTTCTGGCTTTTTTTTCTACTTTATTACGTTCGTACATCTTATTTTGAGCTCCTCACCATTTCGTAGTATTGAATAAGGGGTTTGCATTTGTCATTTAACATGACCACACAAAGTTTCCTACACACACAATATTTTGTGGGGTCCGCATTTTTTGAAACCAAAAAAAAAACTAAGGCACGCAAAATGAATCTCTATAACATTACACAATCATTTTTCCTACAACATAACTCTTATAAAACCCATACAATAATTGTAAATTAAAATAGGGTTTTGTTCTTCTCCTTTCATGGGAAAAGAATTTTTTTTGCAACACACACAAATTTTTAATGGGTCCCACCATTTATTAATTTAAAAAATAAAATAAAAATTGTAAAAAAAAATAATGTGTGATAGGCAGGAGAATAGCCTTCTGCGGCAGAAGCTATTCTCCCATCAAAATATGAGATAACAAACCAAACAATTTCATTTTTTTTAGAGCAAACAAATAACTATTTAAAGAAAGTATTGCTTGGCAACAAATATAATCAATATTAATTAATTCAAGTTACAAGGAGCTTGTTCTTTTTCAAAAGTTTCAAGTTTGAGATTTAAGAATGAAAAAAATGATATTTTCAAAACTGCCCCTTAGATGAATCACCTAATGTTCGAATCAGATTAATTTGGTTTTAATAAATCAATTAAAAAAAAAGCAACATAGACAAAAGACACAAGAGACTTAAAAAATGGAAATCAATGTACTAAAAAGATGAAAACCAAGGGTCTGATTGTATTTTTTTTTTTTCTTAACAATGTTTTATAGAATAGTTGATGAAATAAGTGTTTTTGTATTTTTTTTTTTTGTTTTTAAAATTAAAAGTCAAAATACTAAATAAAAACAATTCAGATATCTTCTCTAAATTTAATTCTAAAAATATAAAAACAGTTAAAATATCTAAAATCATTTTTACAAAAAAAAGACCTTATGAAAAAAAAAATCATTTCTTATTCTAAAAATTAAAACAAAATTCAAACAAGCTCCAAACAAACATATTAGTAATCCTTGCTTTAGCGATCTTAAGAAGAGAAGCGCATGTGTGCCAACTGCCAAGGCTCACAGCCTGAATCAAGCAACTCGCTCACACTCTGGAATCAGAATAAATCTTTGGTGTTACCGTAGCACCAAAGATTCAGTACATTCTACTAATGAAAATATTACATGTCAGTAAAAGTTTTCTTTCTTTTGCCAAAATTTTTCTCTCTCCTCTGATGTGTAATGCTCCTATTGATGGGAAGCAGTGAATCTAGGTGCTACAGTAACACCAAAGATTTATTCGCTTTTTTCCTAATGTCCAACTAAACAATTTAGACTTTAATTTACAACTATTATTAATATAAATTTCAGAAACCAACTTGAAATATAGAGAAATATTTATTATACTCCAGGACCACCCAATGATTTGGTGCACGACTGATTTTTTCTTTCCCTTTTTACCCCTGTTATTTTTCTTATTTTTCAATTTTACCCTCTCATTTATACTAAGGGACCACCTAAAAAATGGTGATCCCCCGGTCCACGATACATTCTCTTAAAATATAAGGTACAGCTGTGGGTACTGAGTAGTACTTGTTCCGGTTACAAACAGAGCCTAACAAACAAACGAGTTTTTTTATTCTGAAAACTAAAAAACAATTTTTAAAACGAGAATCAAACAGAGCCTTAATAACGCTTCATGTGCTGCAGTACTAGAAATCAATGACATGTTCCACAAGTTCAAACAGTTAAAACACTATTCTTTGCGCGCTAAAAATGTGATCGTAATAAACAATACCAACCACACCCCCTTCCCCCCACAAAAAGAAAAGAAAAATCTGATGTTCCAAAAACGCACAAAAACCAGATATAAGTGTCCACAAAATCCTACGACCACTACACAAGTTCAACTAACATTTAGAAGGTTTCTCTTTCCCATAATATAGACTTGACATAAGGCTTCCTCCGTGATTTTCAATAATAAGCCTTGCGAGGATTGTTCTGTGAAAACAAACACAACCACAACAACAACAAAAAAAACAAGTTATAGGAACTACTCAAGATATCACCACTCCAAAAGGGTTGAAAACAAAGGTCTATTTACCAGAGGATTGGGTCTATGACGGTAGCCAAGCATCATCCGCTTTTTGTACTGCTCATATATGTCATCATCAGCAGTCACCTCCCCAGGTTGGACAGCACCAACCCCCAAGTTGTCTTTCTTAACATTGCCTGCCATGATAGGATCTGAAATCCCCTTCCTGGAGCTGCCTAGGCCCTCACCTGGAAATAAGATTACCATGATTGTTAGCACAAGAGAGAAATGACAAGTATATAAATATCATATAAATGTAATTACCCCACTAGCTTTTAAAAAATATATAAGAAAAAAATTATTATAATCAGACAAGACATAAACCTGCATCAAATTCTAAAGTACTTGACAGTTACATTCCAAATCAGCAGATAACAGCTAGAGCTAAGTCAAGTTTTCTTGAACAAATTTCCATAAAATGAATTCATGCACTTGAAAAGGAAGAGGACTCGGAAAAATATAAAGCACCTTCTTTCCAACCCATTTTTGATAAAAGCTTGTGGCCCACATTATCAGCCTGGATTTTAGCCCTCTCTGCACTCTCCTTTGCATGTTTCTGAGCTGCTGCGTCGTTACAGCTAGCCATGAACTTCTCAAGTTCTTCCAAGGGAATATAATCACCCATGTGATGGCCTTTTTTCCCAGAAGCTGTTCCAAAAGGAAGCAATCAAAAGATTATTCCATATGATGAAAGACCAAGAAACACCCAGTAATAATCACAAACATAATATGAACCTTGAAGAGAAGCAGGAGGAGGCATCTCATCTTTTGAGTGCTTAGGTTGCCTGAACTTTTCTTCCTGTGCAGCTTTCTTCATGTAGAACTCCATTAACGCTAAAGAATCAGCATTTGACAATCCACTGGGCTCATCTGCAACAGATATATATACAATGCATGCATCAATAAAAAGTTGCGCACAAGATTTTTGAAAACTAAAAGAGTCCTACATGTTGTTCAGATCTTTTTCTTTTGGGGGAGTAAATGCAATGCAACTAAACAAACATGACTTCCACCCACTATAACTTGAACCTCATCAAATTGACAGATAAATAAATAGAGATCCAACAGATACAAATAGTGAACATAATCAAAACAACTTTGCTTCATTAATATCCCATACCAGTGCTTCCAACTGATAATGCTTGAACTGAAGATCCAGAAGCCCTTGGTACGTCAGCACTATCATATAAAGCAGAAGCAGGGATTTGGTAAGTTGAATTCTGCTGAGATGATCTCTGAGGACCATTTGTTGGTCTAGAAGATGAAATGTTTGTACCCCCTGAAGATTAAATTGTTCACCATTATACACCAAATTAAAATAAACCAAGTGAAGTGAAAAGAGGAAGCATATTCCACAGATCAGAGAGAAACGCAACACTACCTAACAAAGCCACAACCATAACAACACTTCTAATATCTACATGCTGGTTGGTGAATAAAGCATGAACATGTGACGACTGATTCAAGCATCAATATCATACCTATAAAACCTTTGCAGTTACAACAAAAAAATCCTAAAAATGTAAAATTATAATTTTCTCCAATATGAGATATAACTGACTAGGAATCCCAACACGTGTCATGCATATTAGCTGTTCAACCTCCGACTGCATTGTAAAATAATTCTGAAAACATGGTTACCTTATCTATCATATTATTTAAATCTTATGTGGCAATAACCGATTTCTAGCCCCAGAAAGAGACAAAATCAAAAATTCATGACAAACACTAACCATTATGATAAGCCTGTGGTTCCCTCGACTGCGCAAGGGCCTTTTCCTCTTGAGCAAGCCGATGTTCATAATATTTGTAGTCAGCACATTTCTCATCAAATAAAAACCTGAACGTTAAAACAAACACCACACATTTATATAGAGTTAGAAATTAGGAATCAAAAGCAAACGATCGATGCAATATGGTTATGAGTTCACTGCAAACTCACTTGAAAGGTGTATCCCCAGGGTTTTTTTGGCGGGTAACATCCTCAAATTGCCTTCCATTTTTAGCCACAAAACTTGCTAGCTTGTCAGCAACTTTCCTCACCATAGGATCAATTGGGGAAGGAGGTGCTGCATATCACTTATAAAACTGATTAATACCGTGAGCATGAACAAGGGAATGCAAATTACTCTTGTAGCAGCGTGCCAATACACCATTCTTGATAGGAACTTGAGGAATAAGCTGCATTCATGACACAAAATATTCAAGATGGTTTCTCCTCTTTGCTGAATGCCACTTCAATTAGCAAAGAAGGAATATACCAAGATTACCTCTCCAATAATGAAACTGAGCTTAACGCAGAGGACGATTCTATTTTTTATGAGAAGAAAAAAGAAAGCAAAAAAATAGTATTAACGCAACTGTATGCCTACGGGCTGAGGCAACAGACTTTGATCTTCCTTCACTAAATACGTTTAGTGGTAGTTATGAACATGCTTCACAAATCACCCAGATGAAACTCATTTCACTCTTTCCTCAACTTTGTATGACTCAAAGCATAAGTGCGAATGAAATGACAAGCTTCTATTAGATTGCACACACTCAAGTGAAAATCATTTTGGGTTGAAAAGATAAAAATTTGGTAGAGAGGAAACCCACATTCAAGGCAACAACAAATTTTTAAAGATGCAAAGAGAACAAGTAACTCATTCTCATTCAAGGTAATGAAAAAATAGTTTTACATAAACTGAGATGTAAGACAGAAACAGGAAAAAAATGACAGATATATTCCAAGGGCAAATCAAAAAGAAACAAGGAGAAGGAAACAGAATCACAAAGTAGATAGCAACTAAAGACATATTCAGAGCCTGTTTAGCACCTGTCTTTTTTAAGCTAAAAGTTACTTTTAAGCTAAAGCCAAAAAATAAAGCTAAAATTTGTTTGGTGAATATATAAAGTTGTTATGATGGTTTTAAAGGAGGAGAGATAAAATAATTTATTATTAGAATGAATTATTAAGGTCAATGATAAAATTTATAAATACAAGTTTAGAATAAGGGTAAAACTGTAAAATAAATGAGGAGTCAAAAAAGATGACATACATCTTAAAAAAAAAAGTTTCTCTTAGGAACTTTTAGCTTTTACATTTTTTTATTCATTATAAAAAAAGTTCTTTTTATAACAAGAGCTTTTATAAAAACCTCTTTGGCCTAACATCTGTTTATAAGGAGAAGAGAAGCTAAAAAAAATATCTTCCAAATAGGCACTCAATAGATAAAACCCACAATCATTTGAAAAGGACATAAAAGTTAGAAAAACAGTTTATTGCATGCATTAACATAAAAAAAGAAAATTAATCAGTAAATAGCAAGGATTTTAAACTAAAAATTCGCTTGGCATACCAAATCACACTCAGAATATAGAACCACTATTTTATTTACGTTACTTGACATTTCCTACCAAAACCCTGCATTTGGCGGGAATACCAACCACAAGCCAACTATCTGCAGAAAGTATATGTGAGAAGTAATTACCAACATCAAGTTGTCTTGATGATTGCTCAATGCCATCCTCCTGACCCAATTTTTGCCGTTTTGGTGGTGCATCATTTGAAACATCCCCAGCATCCATTTCATCTTCATCTTCATCAGCCAACTTAACAGGAGGCGGCACTAGCTTTGACTTTTGTTTTAAACTGAAAGCAAGTTTGCCACTGGAACCAGCCTGGAAAGTTTTGCGCGCATCATTAGCCTTACTAATGTTGGGATTAGGAGTCAGCGGCCCTGAAACAACTTTAATTGGTTTAGAATCCTCTAATTTGGCATTCTTCCCCTTCTCCTGCTCTTGTTGAAGCTGTTTGAACCTCTCCATGAACGAACCGTCATTAACAAAAAGGCTAGGTGGAGGTCCCTTGTCCATTAGCTAAGAGCCAAAAGGAATAATGTAGCTTACAGCAACTCACTGTTTGACAAGCAAGCTTCAAAGCTCTTTAGATGATGCAGTTAAATTTAAAGTCAGACTTTGTTTCTTTCGAAAATACAGCGTCATTTGAAACTTCAAAAAGAAAATAGTGTTGTACATTAATGTATTAATAACGATTATAAGTCACAAACAAAGTGAACAAGAACAATAAACATGAATACCAAACCAGAAGTCATCAAGAAAACAATAAACATCACCATAAATCATTCATAAATGATGAGGATATACAATATGACAGAAAAGCCACGGTATTATGAAATCTGTAATAATAATAATAGAAGTGTAAACATGAACAATTGACCAGATTCACTGAATGTGAAATCATGATACCAATTCTTCCAACGGATTAACATATACTACAAAGAGTGTAACCTTCAAATTCAAAAACCATTATTGACAAGAGGCAAGCCTTCAAAAAAATGAAAAAACGGCAACCCAAATTAAAAATTCCACTTTGTTGAAGACAGTATAGATTTTCACTTGTTTATTGATCTGAACTGACAGATCCATGACAGACATTCTACACTTCTGCCATGTCAATAAGCTGGCATGAAGCATCCAAAACAGCCAAAGTATGAGCTGACACACAAAATAAGATTTTAAAAAAGGACACCGTAGAAGAATATTCTAGGAACATCCCCTTCCTAATGCTCTCATTTAAAGTTTCATACCTGCCAAGTAACAACAAAATCCTACTTAGAATCCAAATTCATGGGAAAAATTTTAAAATGCCAATGCTCCAAAGTTTTAGTTTATCTAAAACCACTTTATTAACCCATTATTGATAATTAAATTCAAAACCACCGCCGGAGTATGCATAACAGTAAAACTACCCAACGTTCAGCCTATATTCTGGCTACTTAATGATAAAAATTCCATTTTTTTCTCTGACTTTGGCATCAACGACGATATCAAAAGTAACAGTAAGCATACCATGACATGACCTAAGTTTCCCAGAAAGACCTCGCTAAAAACAATCTTCGACACTATTCCAATACCCTTTTAAGTACGACGCATGTAAATTTGTATAAAACCATAAAACCAATAAAAATCCAGATCCCGTACACCGAGAAAATCATATAACAAAATAAAGGCTATGGCTACCAGCTCAAAACTCAGGAATAAAAAATGCCACAACGACGCACTCGTGTGATAATTGAGTGAAAATTTACAAGCAGCGAAATTAACTGAAGCAAAATCCCAATCAATTTAAACAATAAGATCCCAACGCACAAACCCTAATAGGGTCCAATTCCACACCCAAAGAAAAACACAAATCAAAAAATAAAAAACAACGCTGGTAGGAGAAGTACAATAGACTAACCTAATCGGTGATGAAAGGAATGAAGATTTGTTTTTGAAGAGCAACGACACCAAAGAGGGTATCGATGAATCGCTCACCGTTTTGTGTAATAAAGAGAGCACAGAAAAATAGAATAGATGTCGAAACCAAACGACCTGCAAATTGGGGCAAAAATTGCTTTATATAGGTAGTTTCCCTTTCTTTGGAATTTTTTCAATAAAAAATTGTTTTTTTCTTTCTGTTTGTTTGTGGTTTTTTTTTTTTTCTTAAGTATTTTTCAATTAAAAAATGCTTACTTTTTTAATAACAGTTAATTAATTCTTTTAAAAATCATAAAAAATTGATTTTAGTGTTTTTTTATAAGCTTAGAATATCAACTTTTGAAAAAGAAATTAAAAATATTATATCATAATTTAAAAAAATATATATTATTTTCGGTTAATAAATCGGACAAGGGCTAGTGGGTAGGGGTGTTAACGGGCCGAGCCGAGCCGAGCTTTGATCTTAACGGGCCAAGCCTGTATTTAAACGTGTCTGACTGGCCTTAGCCTGTTACCTGTCACGAATATAATATTGGCATGTGGCCTGGTTTATTTACAAAAAATAAAAGCCTGTATGAAGCCTGTTAGCCTTTTAAAAAAAACACCATAATTCCACAAAAATTCAATGTATATCAAAATAGAATATACAATCAACAACATTACATCACTAATAATTCCACAAAGATTCATAAATTCAATGTATACCCAAAAAACATAATATAGAACAGAATCATTCAAAAAATCTACTTAATCAATAAACTAAAGTAGTACCAAATTCTGCAAATCCAAAAGAACAAAAAAACTACAAATTCTGCGTAAACAATTTAATATACTCATATCAACAATTTAATATATTGCGATGTTGCCTCCTCCTACATAAAAAACAAAAAACAAGTCAGATTGTTTTTGATATTCAATTATAATATCATAAGATATAAAACAATCTAAATTAAGAAAATTAATACCTTCTGCTTTTTCTTTATGTCATACTTATTACGTAACCAATCTGCACCGCAAATTAATGCTTGAACTGTATTTTCTGTCAAACTTGCCCGATAAGCATCAATGACTCTTCCTCCTGCACTAAATGTTGATTCAGATGCGACTGTAGAGACTGGTATTGCTAATATATCTTTTGCCACATTTGATAAAGTCTTATACTTCATGCTATTGTTCTTCCACCAAAGTGGTGGGTTGTGACTTGTGAGTCTTGTGATTATATCAACTTTGATGGACAGCTCGAAGTGCCTCGAACAAGGGTCGAAATAGAGATAAATATGTTGGGTCTGCGTTTGCTGGGATAGGTTAGGGCTGGTGAAAAATATATTTAGGAGAAAGAGAACAGATAAGGACTTTTGAATAATTAGTATAAAGAAAGGTTAACGTAAACGGGCCGGCCTTGAAGGCTTGAAGGCCGGGCCTTTCATATACAGCCTGAAGCCTTTTAAATAATCGAGCTTTTACATGAGAACAGGTTTGAGCCCAACAACTGAAAAAGGAAGGCCGGGCCGGGCCGATGGAGGCCGAGCCTAAGGCCCCTGTCGAGCCCCTGGCCTTATTATCACCCCTACTAGTGGGGTTTGTGAAATCCCTTTCATGCTATCTACGAAGCACGGAGACGTCATTTTGTAGAAAAAATGTGTGTCGGACACCACACGTTCGAACACGCTCCGACACGTGATTAACTTTTTCGGACACGTTGACTATCTTGACACGCGATTTTAATCATGTCGGACACGGTCAAAGGGCAAAAATGTAAGGTTTTTGAACGAGTTGGAGGAGAAGAAAAAAGATTCATTCAAGGAGAAAAGTCATAGCAAAATCGGTGATTCTCCAATGGCGTTGTTGCCTACGACTATGAGGCCTTAAGCTTCAGGTTGGGGGGACCTGAATAAGTACATGCAAGACGAACATGTGTCAACTGGCTGGCCGGGTTGGCTCAGCGTCGTCGCCAGCGAAGCCATTCACGGCCTTGTTCCACTACACTTCGATGGCTAGTGACTATAACGACAACAAACAACTCTTGGAAGCAAAAATGCATGAGAAATAGCATAGCTAGAAGATGATGGAAACCAGATACGGGAAAAAAGAGGAAAGGGTTATGCTCGAGCACACATGTGGGCTATCTAGGCATTGCTCATAATCTAAGGAATTCTTTGAATTAGTTATTCGAGTATCAGTGGGGATACTTGGGTATAAAGCATTGATTGGGTTTTTTAAAAATCCTCATTTCATATTCCTTCCCTCACACACTATACTCAGGTATCACATTCCTTCTAACCTTCATTGTCTCTATCCACATGCGTCTGCATTTTATTCCTCCACCACATTGAAATCCATATAACTTAGGTATGCCTAGCAATCGGTTTGGGTGTTCTTTTCTTTTCATTTTTTTGTGTTTTTGGTTTTGTGAATCAAGCTTGGTCTAGTTACTACAATGTTTTGACCATTTAATTTTCAGTTTTTATTTCATTTGTAGACAAACTATATGACAGAATGTTTGACTAATGTTTTCATAGAGAAACGAATGCTAGTTAGGCGAAAGATATAACCTGATTTGTTAAATTTTTGTCTCTAATTTTTTGTCTTTACAATATTACACATTCCATAACATCTCTATGTTGATGAACTAAATTGAAAGCGTGAAGATGTCAAAGCTATTTTTTGAGTCCAATAGATTTGTGCCTAACTCATACATTGACTTAGAAGGACAGTTGATTGTTATATAAGAGTTGTAGACTTGAGTTGTGTCTTTAATGCAGAATTTATTTGGGATTATCAAAGTATCTTCTGTTGTGGATCTTTTACATGTGTCTATAGTGCTTGAGTAGTGCTTTCGGTTTAGCTCTTTTGGATGAACCCTAACCCAAAAATGGGGTGAAACATACAATATAAAGTTCCAGATATATTTAGAAAATTATTTATAATCAACTTCTAAATTATCTAACATAGCAAAAGTGTAAGAGATAATTTTCCTATATGATTTTCCTAACCTTTAAGGCATTTCAGCCTCCAACATATTGCTTTTTAAAGTACAAAAATTAGTCATTATGTTCAAGTTATACAATTTACAATACATCAATTGATTTTGTTTCAAGTGCCTCTGAAACATATTATCATCCTTTTGATAGCCTCCAGGCTCCGACTATATTCTCAATTGGTTATTTGTCTCTCTCTCTTTGCGTGTTGTGTTTTTTGATAGAACCTTTGAGTTTTTTCAGGTTGAAATTATGAAAAATGATTGACAAACGTGGTTTGAAGAAAGTCGTGCCCACCGAGCGAAAGACAATGCGCCGCCATGACGAGTCCTTAACCTCTCAGCCTTAGTCAGCTGTCGAGGAGGCTCCTGACATGCCATTTGGATATTTATTTGTGGATGTCATCACAGCATACGATCATTTCATGAAGTTCTTCATGAGTCGCGCCATTTTTGAGTAGAAATCACTAGATTCGATGTTCTTCACTGTGGAGGGGTTCGACACTACGACACTATTGGGACAAACACATCTCCTAGTGCTTGCTGAGATGGAATGCCCGTATTCGGAGGTTATGGTGAGGGAGTTCTACTAGAATCTCCACTACTCACAAGGCGAGCTTACATCTCGCATTTACAGTGTTGATATTATCATGACTGCACCTGCCTGGACAAAGTTTCTGGGCTATGACTTTGTTGTTATACCAGATGTAGTCCAGTACGAAACAGATTCTCATTATGGTTTTCATGGTTTTGATCGGGTGGCGATTATTGAGGAGACCTGGAAGGCTGGTGCAGAGCCTGGCCAGTTTGCTCATTATCCTGTGAGCAAGCTATTTGTGACTGGCCGTATGTTACATTATATCCTCACACACATTGTTTTCCAGGGCTTGCATAATCACTCAAAGGTGCTGGAGTGTGATTTTGTTCTTCTATAGTCCATCCTTCACCACATTAGGAAGAACTGAAAGCACTATATATGCATTCTGATGCATAAGGATGCAAAATCCAGAAAGGTTGAACTTCCCTATGTATACATAGTGTAGAAGATATTGCATAGATTTGATGCACCTATGCATATTGAGACCTTGAGGACTCGCACAGGCTGGAATGCCAGGTTCGGCGAGCGTCTATTCAAACGGTGTGGTATTAAGAAGATGGCCAGGGGTGTATGGTAGTGGGAGACTGCACTTGTGCCACCTGAAGTCCCCCTTCACCATGATGCTAAGATGGTATATGCACGTGTAGGTGATGATGATCATGTTTAATATATAATCTGCCAAAATTTTAATATTTAATATTCTTGTCCACTTGCAAGTGATGATGTTGTTGTTCCTGCTCCTAAAGGAGCTAGTGCACGAGTACTTCTCCCCAACCACCAGATCCTCCAACTCCTTAGGGTGGATGGATAATTAATCATGTCATGTCATCCATTCATAAGTTGACATGGGGACTAGAGACCTTGACATGTGAGTTTAGGGGATTTAGACAAGACCAAGGTAGGTGGCGGTCTCATATGGGATCCAGAGTAGGACGCTTGAAGGCAGGGTACATACAGGGCCCACGCACTGTGGAGGAGCCTGCTTCTGAGAAGGAAGGGGATGGTGATGATAAGGCCAGATACCAATGCGCAATATAACAACCCTCACAATTAAGATTTGCTAAATAAGAAATTAAATACATATTTAAGAGTTAATTGTCAGTTCAGTGAGAATTATGACAATTAAATCATGAAATTATCACAATTATGAATATGAGGATACAATTCATGCATAACAATTCTATTAAGACCTAAAAGAAGTATAAGTTTCACCAAAAAAAAGAAGTATAGGTTATGTTGAGAGGCATATATGCCAATTTGGTAAAGATAGGATTATTTTGGTAATTTGACTAAACTAGGTTTGAACTGAATTCTGTCAGTCTAGTTAAATTGTATGGCAAATTATATGGGTATAAAGTGACCTTAGATGAGTTTATTTATGATTAGATTAATTATTAAAATTAGATCAAAGTTGTAATAAAAACAACCAATGAAAATTCTTATAGGTCAAAATAATGGTTAACAAAGTAAGCTTAATTACTAAGTTACTAAGCTTCCTACTGTCCAAGTCAATTCTTCCTCTCCATTTGGGCATCATGACCAACCTAAGAAGAAGAAAATAAGGATTGGTTAGCAAGTTATTCAATTTAATTGGTTAAAAAAAGAGAAAAGTCAAAAAAAAGTGGCTAGTTTGACTTTTAAGTGTCTTTAGGTGTTTTCTTCTTGTTTTTTCTCTTCAAACCCACGAAATTTTTGCATCTTCTCTTCTCCATGATCAGACACCATTCAAAGACTTTGAGAGCTCATTTCATTTATTTTCATTCACTTTTAAATAAAACATATTTAACAAAAAATGATCATTGAATGGTGGGATGACAATGATTTCACAAGATAAAGGCTTTGGAGATGGTGGGATGAAATGCAATCGTGATGGCTTAGAATAGAGATGAGAAATGAGAGAGATTTGGAGATAGAAAATGTGTAAATGACAAATGAGGTTGAAACCCATTGATATTGGGGTTTCTGGCTGACAAATACTCGAGTATCTGGGTATAATACTCGAGTATTTAACTATATACTTGGGTATCTGGGTCAATATTAGGGTATAAATTCATGGCCCGTATGAACACCTCCAGTCCGCGAAATATACCCGAGTATATAGGTAGCATACTCGAGTATCGATGTGGTCAATAGTCAAACAAAGGCAGATTGGTGTTATTTTTGGTGAAAAGGTCAAAAAATTTACATAGTTTTAAAATGGGGGCAAAGTGGTAATTTTTTATTAATTAAGGGGCTCGATGGTCAAAAAGCCTCAATGCTAACATATTTGTATAATGAATATGAATGGATATTTAAATGCTAGTGTATGATAATATGCTTGCAAACTAATGCTAGTATATGATCATATGCTTGCAAACTATATATTACTGAAATTATAACATAAGAATGTTCTATTATATATCACTTCTTATATAAGGAGTGACCAGTGTTATGAAAAAGCTTTTATATAATCATTTATAAATAGGTAGTGACAGATGATGAATGAGTATCAGATATACAATAAATGTCTTCAAGTTGTATTGTCGAAAATAGAACATGTGGATTTTGTTTTAGTATTGTCACATTTGTAAGGAATTAGTAATTTCGCTAGATAGCCCTTACTATAAATAGATTTTTATGAAATTATTTACCACTAGATATGGCTATTAAAAAATGTGTGTATGATTATTTATCATTTTCTTTCAAGCTATATTGCCAAAGAGAGAGGTTATATGAAAAAGTTGTTATCTTTGTTATTGATAACAAATTATTGATATGAGTAACACAGTTTGTTCGATTTAAAAATGAAACTTAAGTCCTAATTGGTTAATTTAGTGAAAAAAAAATAGAAAAACTTATGAATGTCTATAAAAAAAACCTTGTAAGAAATCAGGAAAAGTCAAGAAAAATTAAAACCTAAGGGGAACGAGTTGTTCTTAAGTGCTTATGAGACTTCAAAGGAAGAAAAGAAGGATAAGTTTAATGCTCACCCAAGAATAAATTTGTTTTATATCAATTTAAAGGTTAAGCTACCAAAAGTTTTTTTCTCTCTATAGAGATTTTTTAAAAGAGAACTAAACCATAATAGGTATAAAGGATTCAAAATTGATGATTTCACAATGACTAAGGTTTATCTCTTTACATATGTTGTGGACCAGTTACTAGATCCAATATTTTGGCCAGTCACTAAGGCCTAATTTAGGTGTTAAATATCTCTATCCTTAAAGTGGGACCAATACTCCCTCATCACACTTGATTTCTGACTCCCACGCACATGTGTCTTACACATAAATAAAGGTGCATTGCCTTACTCAAAATGCGGCCTGCGAGGCAAAATGATTCAGCTCAACATATGTACACATGGGGATCTCTTTCCTAAATAAATACTCATTTTCTCTATCAAAGATGCTTATTTTGCACAATACACATTATTGTTGTTACTCAATTGAATTTTAGCCTCAAAGCCACTACTACGTCTTTCACCTCCCTCTCGTTCTCAATGTTCATCTGAGACTTACAGGGTGACTAGCTTGTTAAGCTTTAGTTCATACTATTACGTCACTAGATCAATGTTACATTGACATACTGCACCCGTTGGGGGAAACAAAGGTAACCCCTAATACCATAATCAATCATTGACGTCGTCTATGGGAAATGATAAATTTCGATTCTTCATTCTTTCAACATAAAAGATCAATTTACTTACCTAAAAACATGATTCACTTTGAAATTAGTTTAGAAAAGAAGGACTCGCCACATAAGAGATCTCACTGGCCAAACTCTTGAAGATCACATAGAGATGCTCCGTGAAAACTTTGTTCCATTTGTGCAAGCACCACCGCTACAACTTGCTTCACTCTAGTCATCATGGACAAACATGCAAGGATGATGATCGATAACTTGAGGAGGGAAGGTTAATAGCTCTATAATCTGACCCAATAGAACCAATTGTTGGCTCCCCACTTAGAGGTCTAAGAAAAGATGTGAGCCTAGTGCATGCTCCATGATAGAATATTCTACCTTTACAACAACTAATTACACACTATCCACCACCAACACCTTATTCAGTCGGCTCCTAGGTTGTCCCTGTCAAATAGCTGTTGGTGTAGGAGTAACATCCTTGATAAATGCAAGTGCACATTGTCAACAAGTAATATAAGATTGTAAGTCCAGATATCATTCCCACAAAGATGATTTATAAAGCGTGATTGCTCAAGTAAAGAAATAAGGAAATGAATGTTCTTTATGGATGGTTTTATAAAATAAGAGACAAGTAAATGAAAACTAATTAACTAAAGTGATAAAATAGCAAACTAAACTAAGGTATTAAAGTGATGGATATGAGATATAGGTTAGGTTTAATTTTCTTAATACAGTAATATTGTGTCTATGCTATAGCACTTTTAATTAGTAACCAAACACTAATGTATGTAAGGACTCTCGCCAACCTTACATATATACCCAGCACTTAACCCTCATATCTCTATGCAAGGATTAATTAATGAATTCATTAAAGTTCAAATTTTAAGGCAATGTGTTGTAAATAATATCTCTACCCATAACTTAATTAAGTTATTTGATTTAATTAATCCATACTATTCAGCAAGAGTCCCGATTCGAAAAACTCTCGACCACATCTCTTCAATATCATATATGTACTTCTCAGCATGCACACGTGAATAAAATAAAGCATACTCATTGAATAACTAATTAAAAATTAACAAGGAATAATTTTAGGCATACATTACAACATCATAGCACAGGTACTCTATCACCCAACCTAAAAAATACTTAACTCAAGATGCAAATAAAGAAAGAAAAGGAAGAGAATTCAATGAGATGGATTCCAAAACTATGAAATAATGCTACATCAAAAGCTTCGTTCCAGTATTGCGAACATGTTCCTCCTCAGCAATGCTATAGCACAACGTTGCTCATTATCTTCAACTTCTGAAAACTTCTCTTTCTCTCTAGTATTTCCCTCTTGGGCTTGAACCTCTCCATTATCTCTCGATTAGTGGGGATAAAAATATGGTGAAATTACCTTGGTCATCCAAGGCTTGAAGTGCCTTCCAAAATCTTGAAGTCTTCGTGTAGACCTGTTTGATTTTGTGGTGAAGTCCTCTTTATATAGGAAAAATGGGTGATGACTTATGCCTCAAGTTTGGGAAGTTCAATCCTTGTTTTACTTGAGTTTTGCTGCTGCAACCTTATCTTCTTGTTATCTCTTTTCTATTTGGCTTAGGTTGTTGTTACTTGATGGATAAGGTCTTATCTTCTTCATTTGAATTTGAATATATTGTTTATTATAAAGATAAAAACCTATATTCCTTGATTTTTGGTATTTGAAGTTGGTTTGATCTTCTAGAAGCCCTTATCCCTTGCTTTCTGACGAGTTATCTTTTGGTTGGGAACCTTAACAAACTTTTGAATTTGAACACCTTGTCTTCTTGTTCTCGCGCCTTTGCAGTTCTGTTGTCGCGATTGCTATAGCATTATTTTTCACGTGATGAGTTCTATTAGGTTTTCCTTGTTATAATATTTGGGCCTTAACTTTTCATGCAAAGTAAAACTCTCAATCAGTCATCCATTTTTATATAAAATCAGGATATTTAATTTATTTTTCATACTTAGTCATCTTAAAGCACTTAATCATGAATATGCATTATTTAGCTCAAATATCATGCGATAAAGATAACTTATATGAAATTTATGCAGCTAATTCATCATAAAAACCCTAAATTTTCTCTCTTTGGGAAAGTTAACAACAACTCGGTCATCAAATCATCAATCTGACTTCCTATTAGGCTCCACCACCACCATCTCATCTGGTGCCACCAATGCTTGCCTTTGTAGTTTCACCACTTGCTCAACCTCCCTAAGGAAATATTTCCTCTATCAACATGTTGCCCACCTAGTACTATCGATGGGGCGCTGCTCCTCAAGACTACTACTAGCCACAACAACACTCTTACATGGCCTATGTCTCCCATACTCCACCATTGCCCGCCTATAATGCCCATAAAAACTACTTTGACTCAATCGTTGCACCGAGTGTTGTCCCTGGGGATGTAAATAGGTCAGGTCGCCCTATGTCACATGATATTTTCAAAATCATGCCAAATAATCACCCTTGGCTAAATATTCCCCTATTGTCTCACAACAACTTACACATTTATGAACTCACTCTCAACTTCACACCTTCTAGAACATGAATTGCAATTATTTAATAATGGTAGAGCCAAAAAGAATTGTGAAAGGGGAAAATTGCAACAGTAACATTCCTTGTAAGTTATAATTATTTATATGACCAAAAGAACAAAGATAATGCTCACAATTAAAGACTTGTATAAAGATGAAGGGTTCAATCATTATCTATATGACATAAATAATAGCTCACAACTAAAGCATTAGGAAATTAAAAGGACGAACAAGGATTCAAAGTAGCCGCAACTCTTGATAATATCTTTATTCAAATAAAAATAACCAAATAAATCTGAATTCACAACACCCTAAAATAGGAAATGAAAAGGAAAATAACAGGACTTACGAAATTGTTCCTACAGAAATAAAAATAAATTAATTAATTAAAAACTCAATGAAAATGACTCCAAAGTCCAAATTTTTTTGCACATAATGATTGTTTAAATGACCGTTTATTATAGGAATTTCTTGTTCAAGTTAAAGCTTAAGGTAACATGTGCTTGAAGCTACCTAGCTTGGGAGCTTTAAACAAGTAATCCCTTAGTACTAGGGTTAATCCTCGTGTGTGTGCTCCATCATACCCATTGGGATAGTGGTTGGAAGTTGTGAATGTAATAATATATGCTCATTGTTGATATTATGTGATATATATATGTTTATACCGTATCTCTGGCCAGTAGATATATTATCGTATTTGCTGTAGGGGACTTCCACTAGAGAGGCCTCCGTAGGGAGTTCTAGTGTCTGGAGGCCATAGAGTTATTACCGTTGAGGAGCACTCTAAGAATGTCTTGGGAGTTATAGTTGTGGGTGCCTTGAGTTATATTCCAGGGATATATTCTTGGATATGGACCCGATTGAGATTGTCGTATACCGTAGGCCGTTATGCCATGTTGATTTGCGTGTTCCATTTATATCTGTATTATTACTTTATGCATCTGAGTGAGCCATTGGGAGGAGTAATCCTCCAAAACCTTTAGGTTACTGAGATATATTTGTATATCTCACCCCCGCATTATGGGGCTATGTTAGGAGTCTTGGAGTGCAGGAGTGTTGGGCAAGAGACCCACTGGATGATATGGAGTAGAGCCATTGGAGTATACCATAATAGTTTACCTTTTTGCATTTTGGGATTTCATTTGGCATGCTAGACTTAGTGCATGAACATGTAGTATTGCATGAGTGATGTATACTATACCGAGTGTTTGTTCATGTAGCATCTTGGGGCTAAGTCTAGTGATGATGTATGTAATATTATTTTGGGCATCGGGGGTAATAGTTTATTTGTTAGTGGATTAAATGTAATTGATGTATTAAGACTCTTGTGTAATTTAATTATGAATGTATGTGATTGAAGGGTAATAAGCCTATTTTATGTTACGATGTTGTTTAATTATGAGAATGCATGTAAATGGATTATGTTATTGGAATGGTCATTAATTGTACAAGAAAGTGTGGAAGACACTTATGAGTTAAATAAGGAGTTGAGCAAATGTTGTTGTGGGTTATAACTTATAAGCACCAAGGTATGTTGAACCTTGTGTGCTACCCTTGGTCTATTAGGTACAATTTGGAGGATTAGAACATACTTGGAGTAAGTGGGATTAGTTAATAAAACAAAGGAGATGTCATCAAAATTTCTAAGAAAATGATTAGTTTTATGACCAACTTTGAGAGACTGTATCTCCCTACACACATGTCCAAATGAGGCTTACCATACCCCATTTTAAATATTAGGATGTCAGCTATACTGTCCCAAAGTTTGGTGCCATTTGAGTTGTATAGCATCCTGTAGGTCCAAAAGAGTTAGGACTGCTCAGTGTAGGTCTGTTCAATGACTGCTTCGGGTTGCAACTTCCAAAAATGATATCTCCCTCAATTATTACTAAAACTAAGCTTATAATATATCAAATTAAAGATCCAGGTGTCTACCATTTTGTATAAGATTTTTAGAGCATTTGGTTGAGTAGAACGTTGGAAATCGCAGAAACAATGAGGGATATTAAGTGCCCTGTTTGAGTTCAGTTGGCAGTTTTGCTTATCTGACTTCAAACGGCTATAAATGGAGTTAGAGAACTCCAGATGAGGCGTATGATACCTTGTTGGAAAGGTGGAAGAGTCTAGTTTAACTTAATAAAACATAGAAATTTATGGATAAGTAGATCACGCCCACTTTTGAGAAAACCGAAGCATACTCTGTTTGGGTAAAGTTGTAAAATAAGTTTTATGCTATGTTGGTTTATAGGAATCTCTTAAGAACTTAAAATAAGTGTTGTATGATAATTAGGCATTTAGAATATTATTTCCCCGTTTAGATTTCAGTTGCGATCACAGTTTGTATAATTGCATAATCTGGATGTTCAAATCACATACGTAATAAAAAGAAAAAGTTTTCCCGTGTTTTTAAATAAATTGTTGTGATTGTAATTACACTTAATATCATAAACAATGTTAACACACAGTTCGGTAATATAGTGTTACATACAAGGATTTAAATTAATCTTATTATCTCCCACTATAACAAGGATTTTGATGTTGATATTGTCAAATCAAGTTTACATAATAAAAATGTTTTAATTTTTCAATTTTTAGTTTTTTCAATTCTTATGAAATATGAAACTTGTTAATTCACACGAATGTATAATTTTCTACCCTAATAAAAACGTGAAAAAATATTCTAATGTCTTAAACATTGATTATCTTTTCATTAAAGATTGATTATATGATTTCCTTTTTGCAAGGGGAAAATCACTTACAAATAAATAATTAAAAACTAAGAATTATTAATATAAAAATAACAAGGTGATGTGGCATTTAATTAAATGAATATATTTAGCTTGCAAAAAAATGAATATATTTATATTCTGAAATTTACCTATAAATAATACATCGTGGAACTTAGCACTAAAACCATAAATATGTTATGATCCAATTACAAGGTAAAGGACTTGGAGTCCCACATCGAAAACATAAGGTTCTAGCTTTTGGGATGAGGTTCTCCCAAAATTCGTATCAATTGGTATCAGAGCTAAGTTAGCTTTTGAGTTGAGACTCTCCCAAGATTTGTATCAAAGGATTTGAAGTTTATCACATTGTAGGTTTAAAAAGAGTTGCATGCAGTGGCTACGTTGAAACCAGCCACTGCCTTGGCACTGGTTTGGTTTTAAAAAATGAACCACTATGTCTGTAATTTTGGTAGGGGGTAATCAAGAGAAATGACCAGAGGAACTGGCTTGGTTTTCAAAAATGAACCAACTCGTTGTCGCAGCGTCCCCAAGAAGGAAGGTTTTGATTCCGATTTGAGCGATGAGGAAGGAGAACTAGATCCACTACAACCACTTGCAGTCAAGCTTTGCCCATAGAAGAGAGAGAATCAATAGAATAAAGAGATGAAGAAAGGAAAACTAGATGTAGGAACAAGAGTTAAAGGAACATCGTTGTGCAGGAACATGACAATATCCTTAAATGGGGTACCTTTGAGGAACAAGAGTTGCAGGAACACCGTTGTGCAGCCGGATCTTGAAGCTGTCGGCGATGACCACAGAAGGGAGATTGGCATGTGTGGTCAAGAGGAGGTTCCAATGGATCAAGAATCTGGTGGCAGAGACCCCATTAGAAGCAGAGTTGAGACACAAAGGTCAGAGCTTATAGCCAGAGAATGGAGGGGAGGTGCTATTGACACCGGGGAAAGAAGCGACGAAGTCGGTGGAGAGAGATTTCCTGGCGGAGATGGAGGAAGAGTTCATGGCTCGGATAGGGCTTGTGATTCGAGATGAAGACGACAACCTCCATGGCTCGATTGTGAGAGAGTGGAGCATGCCAACCCATAGTTTTCACTTCATTTTCTTTTTGTTTAAGTATAATAAAAGAAAAATGTTTTCTTATATTACCTTGTCAACGGGTTCGCTCACTATTATCATAATAAAAAAAAATATGAAATTGAGAGACTCACTTGAAGAGATAGAAAATGAGTTTTGAAAAAAGAAAAAGGGTCTGCTTAATTGTGTTTTGATTTTTTTGTTCTTAAAACTATTTTGTAGAATAATTATGAAAACAGTTATTTTCTGTGTTTTTTTTGTTTTGAAAGTTAAAACCCAAAACAAAAAACAAAAACAACTCAGACATGTTCTCTAAATCTGATTCTAAAAACAAAAAAACAGTTACAGTTTTCAAAACTTTTTTTTACAAACCAGGCTTACCAAACGAGTTTTTTTTTCTTCTAAAAATTAGAAATTTATTTTTAAAAACAGGAATCAAACAGAGCCTTCTTCTAATTTTTTGTTCCGGCTCCACCACTGGTTGCAAGATCACATAACTAATTTATGAATAGTAATGGGGGTAGTATCCAATTAATTAATTTACATTATTTTTTTTTCTCTAGCTACCAAAGCTAAGTCTAATGATGACCATAATCTTGCAAATATTTTTTCCATCATAGTTTAGGCAAGGAGATGAGATTTTTCATCCGTCATTATTGGCCACGAAGACTAAATACTAGCATATAATAATAGGTTTATAAACCGAAATCACGGACTACAAGGAAATTCGCCGATTGTAAAACCCTTTAATCATAAACTTCTGGACTTCAAATGTGATAATCATTGACACGACACGATATATAAAGCTCAAAAAACTAATCATATAGACACTGTATCAATAAAGTTTGGTATTGGCACTGCACAGTAAAGAAACCTCTTAATGTTTTCTTATAATAATATAAACAACCATGGAGCCATGCACATTCCTCAACGGTCCACCCAGGCCCTGCATTGTCTAACATTTGTACATGATGTGCACCTTTCTACAAATCATACTCTGAACACGCTGTATTATTGTTAGGCATGAACATACTTTGCATTCGGTTAATGAATATATGAGTAGAATATGGTAAAATATATATATATAGAGTTTTACAAGAGTTATGTAGTAGGAAAAGTGATTGTGTTATGTTATAGAGATTCGTTTTGCGTGCCGAAATTTTTTTTTTATTTTTTTTTGCTGCGGACCCCACAAAATATTGTATGTGTAGGAAAATTTTTGTGGTAATATTAAATGATAGATGATAAACCCATATATATATATATATATATATATATATATATATATATATATATATCAAAAACGTAGTTCTACGTTAGGGTAAATCCATGTCTATGTCTTTTCTTGTTTATTTTTTATTGTGTGTGTTTGATCACCATATTTCCAAACAATTATGAGTGTAATTGTAACGGTAATGAGATATAATATAACGGTAATGGAATGTAACTGTTGGAATGTAACGGTAATTGTAACGGTTTGAAGGGCGATGGAATGTAACCGTTGTAACGGTAATTGTAACGTTAATTGTAATAGTGTTTTCTTTTATAACATCCACCATTTTATAACTAGGGGTGTTAACAGGCCGAGCCGAGCCGAGCTTTGATCTTAACGGGTCAAGTCTGTATTTAAACGTTTCAGATTGGCCTTAGCCTGTTATCTGTTACGAATATAATATTAGCATGTGGGCTGGTTCATTTACAAAAAATAAAAGTCTGTCTTAAGCCTGTGGCCTGTTTATTTATTAAAAATATAAACCTTACCTTTCAATTTGCAGCAATATTTAACCCATTAATCATGCACTCATATGTATTTTTTTGTAAGAAAATAATAGTTGTTTCTTTTATAATAAAAAAACATATTAATATTAAAAAGTCAAAATAATAACGGCACATTTACTTTACTTTACGTTATTTTTTCCTTAATTTTTTTTAAAGAAAAAAACAAAGGGGAAAGCAACAGAACTAGAAACAAAACAGAGTCTGGACAAGTAGTGCCCATCAAATCTCTAGCAAACAGCTCTCTACAATCCATAGGGACTTCAAGCAAAAGCTGTAGATCCCAAGTATCTAATGGTCTCCCTTTGGTTGCCAAAACATCAGCAACTGAATTACCTTCATTTTTTTTTGTCATTTTTAATCTTTCTTTTTCTACATCTTATATCTTCATCTTCATATCTCTTATTTCTTTACCAATCGTTGTTAGTAATTATGAAATATTATTAGTAATTATGAAAAGTGGTACTCGCTGTCTCAAATGATTAATATAAAAATATAAAAAATAAATAAATTTATTGTATACGGGCCAGCCTCCAATGCTTCAAGGCCGGGCTTGACTATGGAAGCCTGAGGCCCTATGAAGCACCGACACTTCAAAAACCCTGACGTGTCGTGTCCGACACTTCCCGACACTCTCGGACACTCCGACACTCCCCGACACTTCAACACGCGTTATAAAAATTAAAAAAAAAAAATCAAAGGTTGCGCTGCGTTGAGTTTTTAGTTTCAGTTATTAGATTCGTTGTATTGCGATTACCATTTTATTGAGTTTAATATAAATATTTCGGATATCTTATGTTTCTTTGCAAAATTTATGAATATTATAAGTTTAGATTCATTTTTTTGTTAAATTATTGAATATTAAATATAATATACACTACATAAATTAAAAATATTATTTAATATCAAAACGTGTCCTAACGTGTCGAAATCTAACATTTTTTAAAATTAACGTGTCGGAGTGTCGTGTCGTATCGTGTCACGTGTCCCGTGTCGGTGCTACATAGCTGAGGCCTTTTAAATAAAAAGGCTTTTACATAAATATAAGTCTGGGTCCAATAATTAAAAAAGTCGGGCCGAAACGGGCCGGGCCTAAGGCCCTGATAAGCCCATGACCTTATTATCACCCCTACTTATAACATCCATCCATCCTCAATCCTTCATGGTTATAAGGATTTTAATCAAAAATACAATCGATTCTTTTTCTCTTCCTCTGTTCTTTGTTCTTTCTTTCTCCCTCAGTTCTTTCTTCTTTCTTTCTCCCTCCCTTATTGTTCTTCATAGATAAGCTTTGTGTTAGTGGGGTGTAGCTGGTTTTGAAGTATAGCATATAGAATAAGGTTAAAAAGGGGTTCATGGCTGAACAAGGATTGGAAGGAAGCCAACCTGTGGATCTAAGAAAGCACCCTTCTGGGATTGTGCCTACCCTTCAAAATATTGTGTCGACGATCAACTTGGACTGTAAGTTGGAGCTTAAATCAATTGTGCTTCAAGCTCGTAATGCAGAATACAATCCCAAGCGTTTTGCTGCTGTGATTATGAGGATTAGGGAACCAAAAACAACTGCACTCATTTTTGCATCTGGCAAGATGGTCTGTACTGGAGCTAAGAGTGAGGAGCAGTCTAAATTGGCAGCAAGGAAGTATGCAAGGATTATCCAAAAGCTCGGTTTCCCAGCTAAATTTAAGGATTTCAAGATTCATAACATTGTTAGCTCTTGTGATGTAAAGTTCCCCATACGGCTTGAGGGTCTTGCATATTCTCATGTTGCTTTCTCAAGTTATGAACCAGAGTTGTTTCCAGGACTAGTCTATCGTATGAAGCAACCCAAGATAGTATTGCTTATATTTGTCTCTGGAAAAATTATTCTGACGGGAGCCAAGGTGAGAGATGAAACGTACACAGCCTTTGAGAACATATATCCAGTGCTTACAGAGTTCAGGAAAAACCCACAATGATTACTAGCAAGTGCTGGAGCAATGTTTTCTGGCAGAGAAGATCGTGGCTCTGATTTAACTTTAAATAATAAGACAGGATATATCTGGATTGAGACAGACCAAGACAGCCGTTTTTGTTTTGCTCTTTTTTATTGTTTATTAAATTTGAATTTTTTTTAAAAAATTATGTGGACTAGGTAGAAAAGAAAATACTATTACAATTAACGTTACAATTACCGTTACAACGGTTACATTCCATCGCCCTTCAAACCGTTACAATTACCGTTACATTCCAACGGTTACATTTCATTACCGTTACAATTAACGTTATATTACATCACATTACCGTTACAGTTGTGAAGATCATTTTGAGGGTTATAAATTCTGCGGCTAGTGAATCTCCCATCCAACACAATTTATATACCCTAGTGATACCTTGCATTACTATTATGTCCTTTCATCATGATGAAGCCCCTCACTCTTTAAAAGGGTCACTAGCAACAGAATCAAACTTTATTTTCGTAACATGAGCAAAATGAGATCTTTAACAACTGGGCAAGGGCAGAATAACATATAGGAATTTAACTTTTTCCACCTTTAAAAATTAAAACACAAATCTTGAAATGGAAACAAAAAAGAATAAGCTTGCCCAGGAGAAGATCCAGTGGTTTGTGCTCCCCCTCTTCCTCTCTATATTTTATCCCTCCTCCGCAGCATTATTTAATGTTTATTTCTTTTGTCTGATTAAAATTTCTTTTTTTATAGACAAAACCTACTATTTTAAATAATAAAAATTAGTATAAAATAGCTCATCTGTAATCTTTCTTTTTTAAATGGGTTTTTCATGTTCTCATGTACAATTCCAATTCCAATAATTATAACATTAAAACTGCTCCAAACCTTGGCTACTAGTTAGTATCTCATTTAGTTTTTTTTACTTGTGAAATTGGGAGTATCTTATTTTCATACAAATTTTACCATATAATTATTTAATTTGACAAATATTATTTGAGGAAATTATAATCATGGCAAATCCGAAGGAGGAAGGAGATATATAAAAAGGAGGTAAATGGACAGAAAAAATTTAGCTATGTTAAAACTAAACATGAATGAAAATTTTGAGAAAAATTACAATATTTTTTTAATTTTTCGATTTATTATTATTATCACTATCAAAAGGCTTAAACCCCCGGCATATGCATGTGACATGTGCAAGCCACTCACTAAACAGTGACAAAAGGCAGTGTTAGTGTTATAGTGTATGAGTATCACTAACACTGCGAGGTGCTTTTTAATTATTCACCAAACCAAACACGTATGGTATATGTTCTATCCCGATTCCCGAATACTAAACACGTTGAGTTACCTTATCGAAGTGTGGAGTGTCAGATATTTAAAATATTATATATAGGGTTTTATAAGAGTTATCGAAATGGAAAAGTCATTCTGTAATGTTATAAAGATTGTTTTCACTGCTGTAGTTTTTTCTTTTTTTTTTTGAATTACCCAATCCTAATTATCTTTTTGAGGCGAGTTAGCTCCCTCCGGTATCCCCACAAGCTTCAATTCTTTGAGCCGGCTATGAGACTAATTCGGAGTGCGGGGTCGGTGATGACTAAAGGTTCAGCTCTCTCCATTCAGCGGGAAACAAACACATGTCCAACCCCACTAACTCATCGCCAAAGAACCAATTTCCCGTCGCGTATGTAATTTTTTTTGCTTCAAAAAAAAAAAAACCCCTTATATATCACCCCTGCAAACTCACCAACCATTCCATTCCGTTCCATTGAATTGCATTGCGCACAACACAAACACATGGCTTCCTCGCTCTTCTTCCAAACTCTGCTTCTCTTCGCCGTTATTTCCGCCGTTAAGCCCTGCCCTCCGTCGGACCGGGCAGCACTCTTGGCCTTAAAAACTGCCCTGACCGAGCCTTACCTCGGCATCTTCCACTCATGGTCTGGCACCGATTGCTGCCTGAATTGGTACGGCGTCAGCTGCAACCCCACCACCCGCCGCGTCACCGACATCAACCTCCGCGGCAACTCCGAAGACCCAATCTTCCAGAAGCTTCGCCGCACCGGCTACATGACCGGAAAAATCTCGCCTGAGATTTGCAACATAGGTAACCTTAGCACCCTTGTCGTCGCCGACTGGAAGGCCATCTCCGGCGAGATACCATCCTGCATTGCCTCCCTCTCCTCCCTCCGAATCCTCGACCTCACCGGAAACCGAATCTCCGGCGAGATTCCGGCGGACATTGGGAAGCTCCGGCGACTCGCTGTTTTGAACCTCGCCGACAATGTCATTTCCGGTGAGATTCCACCGTCGATCGTTGACCTCGCCGGACTCATGCAGCTCGACCTCAGCAACAACAGAATCGCCGGCGAGTTACCATCCGATTTTGGAAAACTACGAATGCTGAGTCGCGCGTTGTTGTGCCGGAACCAACTCACCGGTTCGATTCCTAAGTCTGTGCAGAGAATGAACCGGCTTGCGGATTTGGATTTGTCGCTGAACCGGATGACCGGTTCGATCCCGTTCGGGCTTGGAAAAATGCGGGTTCTTTCTACTGTGAAACTGGATGGTAACTCTTTGTCGGGTCAAATACCTTCCAGTTTGCTGAGAAATACGGATATGGGTATCCTGAACCTGAGCCGAAACGGGTTTGAGGGTACCATACCCGATGTTTTCAGGGCAAATTCCTATTTCATGGCCCTTGATTTGTCGTTTAATAACTTGACGGGTCGGATACCCGGTTCGTTATCATCAGCCAAGTTCATGGGGCATTTGGACCTGAGCTACAACCACCTATGTGGAACCATTCCAATCGGGTCTCCGTTTGATCACCTTGATGCGGCGTCGTTTAGTAACAACGACTGTTTGTGTGGAAACCCATTGAAGACTTGTTGATGGGTGACCCGAAACCCGAAAAAGCTTCGGGTTATTAGTGTGAACGCTACAACTACAAGCAATAATGAATTGAACATAATGAAGCCAAAAGTGTGATTTTGAATTTGCTGTAATTGTTTTTGTGAAGTAATGTAAAATATGTTTAGTGCTAATTAAAGTTGGAATGGACAAAAGATGGGGAACAGATGCTAGTTGCATCTGCGTGCATATGCATACAAGTGAGCATAGGTCAAGCAAGTTCTGAATATTCTTGTGTTGCATGTGAGTTTCAGAGCTAGATAACGTGAAAGATTTGGATTATGAATCCATTATTGTTGTCATATTATCCAAGTGTATGAATTATTATACAGGAATTATTGCTTTGTCGATTTCGCTATTCATTCTACAAAGAAAGACCATCTTTTGTTAAGTTTATAATTTGTTAGCCATAATTATTTAGAAAAATAAGGAAGTGGAAAAATAAATTTATTCCACAAGTACCTAGACCTTTTTTTTCCCCCTAAACGATTGAATACTGCGAAGTTAATATTACCTATATCTGTTCAGAACATCATATCTATAATTTAGTATCCCTTTAGGTTTGGATAAGTGACTTTTTTTCTTTTGATAACATCTTGACCGTCAATTCATCAGAATGGTATCAGGTCTGTCTGTCTCTCTCAGCATGTAACGTATCAAGCTAAGAGATGTCATACTCTTATGTATTATGTTGTTGTATGTTCCCTTTGAAGGGAAGTATCTATTTCTTTTTTTTCCTTTGTTTTCCACGCTTCTGGAGGCAGTGTCTCAGTGTAAAAAATACTAGGAATTGAGTTTCACAAATGCTAATATGAAAAAGAGATTCATTCTAATACATATCGTTTTAAATCGTGACCCCATTTTTATAACTCATCAAAAGAATTATACTACATCCATAATATAATGTCCATAATCCTCCGTGATATTATGAACATCATAAAATGAAAAGTGGAATAAAATAAAATGATACAGCACTACTACCACTTTGAGCCACCAGCTGATGTGCCTCGTCCCTTCCCATATGCCGCCATACGCATTAAATATTTGCAAACTTATTTCCAATATATATATATACATATATGTATATATATATATATGTATGTATATATATATATATATATGTGTGTGTGTCTGTGTGTATATGTGTATGTGTGTGCGCAAACCTTTATATCATTGAAATCACTTAACAGGAAAAATAAGATCAGAAATTAATACCTCAGTACAGAAAAGGGATGCACCGCTATCAAGCAAGCATCCCATAATCTATCAAAGACCTACAATAAAGAAAACTTGGCCCACTAACGTGGTCACAGCTCACCACCTTGCTAATACACATATTTTAAGTCGCCCTCTTTGCATGTGGAGGATCCTGTGGTTTTAACTTTTTCTAGTTTCTTTAAAGGGTTTATCATCTATCATTTAAAATGATCACAAAAAATTTCCTACACACGCAACATTTTGTGGGGCCCACAACAAAGAAAAATTCCGGCATGCAAAACGAATCTCTATAACATAACACAATCACTTTTCCTTACAACATAACTCTTATAAAACCCTTCTTTAAATTAAAATTATCTTTGTACTTTGCATTGCCTACCAGTGTCTCCGTTACTAAAATTACATGTCTCTGATTAACACTTTCCTTTCTCCCAAATTAAGGTAGGTGAATGATTTCGGCTCCCTAATTAAAACCTCTCATGCTGTGAAGTGTCCATTGAGATGAGGTGTCAAATGTAGAACTATGAAGTTTATGAACATGTTTTGTATTAGGTTACTTAAATTCTATCAATCATGTTCCTCTTTCCATGTTATGAAGATGTGAAGGGAGGAGACGAGGCAAGGCGATTAGAAGGCTTTCCCGACTGCAAAATTTAACATGGGGAGGAAATAAATGCTTCTCATATATTACAACAGAAAATGTGAATCCTATCATGTGATGTGGTCATGGAGAAAGTTTGTTGAAGATGATTACAACCTTCAAAGATGAACAGGCTTCGCAATTTATGTCCCATGCATAACTTTATTCCTTTTTAGGCATAATAATTACGTTGTCCTTTAAATTCCAAACTGAACAATTTTATTATTTACGTTTTTCGGATAATCAGAGTTAGGTTTCACCCAATAAAAAATAAAAAATAGCCTCATCGGGCTCCAAAGGAGAAGATGCTGATGCCTTCAAGGGGAAAAGCAAAGATGAAAGGGTGCCTTTAAGGATATTAAAGTAAAGCTCCACCTTGAAGTTCAGTGATGATAAGAAACAATGTCTTACCAACAAGAAAAATAGCAGAGGACCATAACGAACTGTCTTTGAAATGAGTCAATTAGCAAGAATTCACAACAGATGTAGAACACCGACAACAGAGCCAGTGAACCCCAGCCTACTTTTCACCAACATAATCTACCTTTATTTTTTTCTTGAGCTTAAGAGGAAGCCGATTTGAAATGACTAAAATAAAAAACCAATTAGCAAGAATTCGCAACATATTCAGGACACCTCCAATACGGCCGGTGAACCTCAGCCTACCTGTACCAACATATTCTACCCTTTTTATCCTCTCTTTTTTCTTTTTGTATTTGAGCTTAAGAGGAAGCCAGGCATCGTAGGTTTCATTTAGGACTGTTAAATGAGCGCCCAGCCGGTTTAATCACGATTAAGGGTGTAATAACCGTTAAAAAATATATATATATTTACGATCTCCCTTTTATGTGTGCACATGTACTCTCTGTATGCAAATATATGCTAGGTGTGTATTTAAATTTTCTTAGTGTTTAGAAATAGAAAAGGATCAAAACACCCCTTGTCCCAATTATGTTTTTTCTTTCATAATGGGCATTTTGGTCTTTTCCTTTGGTAACACATACAAGTCATAAGAATCACATTTCTCCTTATTTCACTTTCCTCACTCACGAGAGAGACTCCCTCTTCGGCCATCAACCTTACCTTCATAATTTCTCACAAGCACTTCAAATTTCCCGAAGCCATCTACAAACTTTCACCTTAGATACTTGAGGCAACACAACCTCCTCCTTCTCCTTTGTTTTGGGTTTCGTCTGGAGCTCTAGGGAAGGTGGGACGGAGACACCTTCTTGGCAAAGGAGTATACACTTGCATGCAAGAGACTCCCGGTTGAAGGGAGGAATCGAATTTTGAGCTTGAACTCTGAATTTTCTTCGGTTGAGGTAGACTTTTGAACTCCTCTTGGCTTTCTTCAAGCTTAATTCTTTGTTCTTCCAACCGAATGGCTACTGCCATCTAGGAGCTAACCGGGAGATAAATGGGGAAATATAAATCTGGAAATTTTGAGTGCATGCTTGAACTTTTGGCCGGGTGTTACTTGGTATAATGTATTCTGATCAAATTGCCTAGCATGTTATTGGAATTTCGAATTTGTGCATGATTGTAACTTGTGTGAGAAAAGTGATAAAATGGGACAACGGTGTCTTCATGTGTGTTGATTCTTTGAAGGGAGGTCGGAATTTGTGAAATTGTAAAGAAATCAATGAGTCAATTCTTCATAGAATGATTGTTGAATAGTTAAATATTGATGGAACCTACTTTTATTAATATGGAATTGCAGAAAATATAAATGGATGAGTAAACCCCACTCCCAAATCACCCTATATAACAACATCTATCTCTTCTAACTAACTACTATGGACTCTTTTGCAATGATGGACTTCGGCCCATTTGTCATAGCCCATTAATTCCCCTTCGAAGATTCACCGTGTCCTCAAGGTGAAGGGAAAGATCAAGATTTTTGCCACAAATTTCTAACATGATTCCATTGCTTGAAAGATATTGACCCCATTGTGTATGATGTTGCAGAACTGCCATAGGGTTGCACTGCACCCATGTAAATTGCTGCACCTCTATTTTCCTCTAATGATTTGTTTCCTATTCTGTTTTTGGCCATAGAATTGTGCCTTGTTTTTTTGTCATTTCTGGCCACCAAACAGAGTGTTGAGGCAGTGGAAGGAGATGATCCCACCCATGCGATTCTTGCTCCACCATTTTTTACCCATGCTCCTGACTAGTTATTTTTAAGTGCAACACTAGTTCCTCTGTTTTGATCCATGCAGGTTTTGGCCCATGCTCCAATATTGTTACCGGCTTGATGTATCAAGGCTTGCCGTGGTGTGTCATATTCTATTTTTTAGACATTCACGAAGTGGGTATTTGAACTGGGTCGGCCCTTTTTTTAATTAGTTGTTCTTTTTTTATTTGGTCAGCCTTATTTTAGGAGTGTTTAACTGCATTTTAATTTGTTTCTGCTCTATTAGTTTGTTGCTGATTTGGTGGACTAGAAAATCAGCTAGTTAGTAGGCAATATTTGAAAGAGCTCAGTTTATATTTAAGTTTGTTTTCAGCCTCAATAATAAAACGTGCAGTTAAAAATATCTACTGCAGTCAATTCCTTTTCTGAACAACATTGGTATCAAGAGCCTTCTTGATCTTAAGGGGCTGTGAGTGACTTGTGAAATTGATGGAGGGAGGATCGAGTGGTTTTTAAGCAATGGCTCCACCAGCATTTGATGGAGAAAATTATCAAGCCTGGGCAGTTAGAATGCAAGCCTATCTAAAGGGATGTGATTTTTGGGAAGCTGTAGAAGAAGATTATGAAGTTGCTCCCCTTCGTGAAAATCCAACCATCAATCAAATCAAGTTTCACAAGGAAAGGATAACAAGGAAAGCAAAGACAAAGTCTTTTTTATATAGTGCTGTCTCACCTGCCATTTTCAGCAGAATTATGACTTGTGAATCAGCCAAAGCTATTTGGGACTTCCTCAAAACTGAGTATCAAGGGGATGAGAGGATCAGAAGCATGAAAGGGCTGAATCTGATCAGAGAATTTGAGAGACTACAGATGAAGGAGTCTGAGACAATTAAGGAGTATTCTAATAAGTTGATAAGTATTGCAAATCAAGCAAAAATTCTAGGCACTGACCTCTATAGGCTAGTGCAAAAGATTCTTGTTTCCTTGCCTGAAAGGTTTGAGGCAACCATTGCCTTTTTGAAGAATACCAAGGATTTGTCTCAGATCAAGTTGACAGAATTGCTTAGTGCTCTGCAAGCACAAAAGCAGAGAAGGTTAATGAGGCTTGAAGGAAGTATAGAAGGAGCTTTGAAGGCCAAAGAACAACATAATGTAAGAAGAGATGGCAGTAGTGGTTCAGAAGCTGCTGCAGGAGAGAACAATGCAGTCAACTCCAAGAACAATTGGGGAAAGTATTCCTCGTGTAAGCACTATGGAAAACAGAATCATCCAGACTTCAGGTGTTGGAGGAGGCCAGATATAAAGTGCAGAAAATGTTATAGGCTTGGACACATTGAGAGGTTCTGCAAAGAAAAAGGAGATCACCAGCAAGGTGAGGTACAAGCTGCCTTCCAGCAGGAGGAAGATCAATTGTTTGTTGCATCTTGTTTCTCCTCTAGTACTCCATGTGATAGTTGGCTTGTTGATAGTGGTTGCACAAACCACATGACAAGTGATGAAAAGCTATTTATAGACCTTGACAAGTCATTAAAGTCAAGAGTGAGAATTGGAAATGGGGAGTACCTAGAAGTGAAAGGTGAAAGGACTGTAGCAATAGAGAGTTGTGCTGGAACTAAGCTGGTTTATGGTGTGATGTATGTACCTGATATTGATCAGAATTTGCTGAGTGTGGGGTAGTTGGTAGAAAAGGGATTTAAAGTGACATTTGAAGAGGGTAAGTGTTTGATCATTGACTCCAGTGGTCAAGAGCTGTTCAGGATAAAGATGCAACAGAAGAGTTTTTCTCTGAATCCTCTTGAGAAGGAGCAGGTGGCATTCAAGTGTCAGGCCAGTGATTCAGAGATAAGGCACAAAAGGCTGGGGCATTTCCATTACAAAGGATTGTTATTCATGCAGAGGAATGAAATGGCAATTAGGTTACCAATCATGGAGGAGCAGATCACAAGGTGCAAAGCTTGTTTGTTGGGCATTTTCCTTTTATTAGAGCAAAGAAGATTGTGTTATTCATTAAATGGAAGCAGGTATTTTCTTACTTTCATTGATGATTATACCAGAATGTGCTGGATTTATTTCATGAAGCAAAAGTTAGAAGTTGCTGAGGTATTTCTAAAGTTTAAGAGATGGGTTGAGACTCAAAGTGGTTGCAAAATTCAGGTCATCAGATTTGATAATGGAACAGAATACACTTCTCAGAGGTTTAACTCTTTCTGTGAAGAAGCTGGAATTGAGCATCAACTTACTGCTCCTTATTCTCCACAGCAAAATGGAGTTAATGAGAGAAAGAATAGAACCATTATGGAGATGACTAGGTGTCTGTTGCATGAGAATAATCTACCAAATGATTTTTGGCCAGAAGCAGCAAACACAACAGTTTTTCTGTTGAATAGACTGCCCACAAGGGTATTGGAGAAGAAGACACCTTTTGAAGCTTGGTTTGGTTTCAAGCCATTTCTAAGAATTTGAAGTTGTTTGGTTGTGTGTGTTTTTCTCACATTCCACAGGTCAAGAGAGACAAGCTGGGAGAGAAAGCTGAACCTGGCATCTTTGTTGGTTACAGTCTAGTGTCAAATGCCTACAAGATCTATCAACCACAAACAAAGAAGGTGATCACTAGTAGGGATGTTCAGTTCCTAGAAGATGAGCAATAGGATTGGACAGATGAGTCACAAGCCAAGCACAAGATAATGGCATCTTTTTTTCTTATTCTATTTTTTTTTATTGGGTTTTTATGAAATATTAAATAATGGTCTCATTTTTTATTTCTAAATAATGGGTTCTTATTCTATCATGGTCTCATTTTTTTATAATACTTCCGGATGCTAGTGAAACTATTTTAGTTATATATATGTCTGTTGAGATTTTTATATCATCCGCTGAGACTTGTGAATTTCAGGTACAAGACTACAAAAAACTGACTTAAAAAGGGACCGAGGATCATAATTACTACCTTGAATGATGCTAGAATGAGGACTATTTTGGGGCTGCTATAGCTTTGTATTTATGTACATGTTTGGGGCTGTTTTAGCCTTCAAATTTCATGTATTTTGAGGCTGTTTTGTACATTATGAGACTGATGTTATTTGGTGATGTATGTGACACAGTTTCATGAGTTTAAGTGTATGTTTAATGGCAATCCTTTAAGTACTTATATGCTGGACAGCCTTGAACTTAAGAGGATTCTCTTTGAATTGACCATGTATGTAAATAAGGAATGAATTTCTTATGGGATGAATGTATAAGTGTGTAATTGTCTTATTTCTGTTCTTGGACAACCTTGTATGCTAAATTTATTATCAGGTCAAAAGAGTTAAGAAAACATCTAAGTTTTAGCATTAAGAACCATGCCTTATGTGGGAATTATTAAATAAGATGCCACAAAAAATCAAACCCTCATTTGGATGCTTAGGAAGGAAGCCAAAACCTACACATAGTTGTGAGTATTAATAGGTTATTCAGGCTGCCACAGGATTGAGGTGCAGAATCCTCATCCTTGGCCATAACCCGATATTTTCCCGAGTTAAGTCCCAGTTCATAATTGAGTAACTCGAGTAAATGGCTGTCAGCAGCCCAATTTAATCAAGTTAGGACCTTAAAATGAAGAGTCTGACCCAAATGACATTAACTCCATGTCCTAGTGCTAGATAAACCCCTAAAAGACCCTAATTGAATGATTAGTTAGCGAAGTTAACTCATTTTAAACCTTTAATCCATGGTATCTCTCAGAACTAGTGAACGTTGACCCAAATGTGCTTTCTGCACCAATTTTGGGTTGATGAATTAAAGGCTGTCTTAATCCCTCATAATTGAATTTTAGCCATGTATCATAAGAAAAATCAATTGGTAAACAATATTGATTATATCTGAATAAAAGTGTAGTCATGTATCTGTATTTTTCTAGCCCAATCACCTAATTTTAATATGCAAACAGGCTAACCTGATAGGTTTGGCTCGATTTTACAACCATAGTTTCAATGATTGATACTAATTCATATAACAAATCCAAATCACTGTAACAAAATGTCTTTTTCAAGTTTACAAAATTGGCCCTGGACAGTTTAAACCAGAGATTAAATAATTACCCTCCTTATTCGGGAAACAATATAAAAACAAAAGAACATAAACAAATAAGAAATAGAAATAATTCAAAGCACAAGAATACTGGTTAGAAGAGTATAGTAAAATGGATAAATTTTGTATAACAAATGGGGAAGCATAAAGTTTATTTGCTCGTAGGCATAAGGAATTTACTATTATTAGTATATCCATATATCAGTCAATAATCTATCTAATGTCCAAGGTTTCAAAAAACCCTGTTTCTAGAGTTTTCAAAAACTCCTTAATTGGATACCGAATCCATATAAATCGAACTATAGTTTTCAGGTCATATCCTTATAATTCGGATTCAAAACCAATATTCCAAAATCCTTCAGGGGTCATAGGGGGAACATACCTATATCGATGCCTAGAAACACCATCATGATGTTCACAGCGGAATTCCTGCTTACTGCTATCAGAGTCCTTACCATCAGCATTGGGAAGAACAGCATCATAGAACTTCTTGCATTGTTTACACTCAACTCCTTTCAAATTTTCACGCTCAGCTTTCTTCCTCACTGGTTCAACATACTTGAAACTCCTTTTGTTGGCCACTGTAATTGAAGATTGCTTCTTCTGGAGACTGCATTTAGCATTCAAATCCTGTGTTTCGTCATCTGAGCTGTTCGTGCTAATTTTTTTCTGAATCGGGCATGGAAGGTCTTCCTTATTTAAATTTTCTCTGATATTCTCAAGAGGAGTATCAAGAAAATCATCATGCGGGTCAGGACCTGCTCGACTTTTACGGGACCAGGTTTGTCTCCAGGAAGATGCAGGCCTCTTTCTACCAGATACAGAGACTAATTTTGTACTGGATGGACATTTTGGGCTGCCATGGAAACTGGAAGGAGGAGGACTAAAATTGGCTCCTTTGTCATCATCCGATTCCTTCTCCTTCACTTTATTTGTGTCACACGGAGTAACAAACACATCAGGGGTTCTCTTTTCAAGGCCTGCGATAATAGGAAGAAGATGATGGATTAGTGAGGAACCTAAATTGTACACTTCACTATCTCAATGTAGCATTTAGCCAACAAAATATATGCATGTTATTTGAACTGGGTCGGCCCTTTATGAAATTCATACAGATCGATCAGAGTGAAGGCCACATCACTTCATACAAGGCAGTGGAGGGGGAAAAATTCAGTCCTCCTTAGTATTGAGGATTGTTACACCCACTTAAATTATAACTCATGGATTATTTTTTCATGTCATCTGTCTTCCGTGGCATCACAAACCAATAAACATAGTTAACTGATTCCATGTGTTATAATTTAAGTGGGCGTAGTGCTGGAAAATTACAAATTTTCTAGCAGAGGAGTAAACATTAAGATCATGCACATATTGGAGCAACAAGAAACTGCGGAGAGACAATTCAATTTACCTCCATAGTCTTCCTCTGGGATTTCACTCTTCACTTCAGCTGTTTCAAAATCACCCATAGTCATATCTGAGTCTTCAAATGCAAGACCTGAAATAACAACATGCAATAGGTGATTGGTCAGCATGGAGGAGACAAAGATGCAGCCTTATCGTGCATGTTTCAATTCAAATGTATCTTCACAAATCCAGAACAGTTTCATAAGACCCTGGTCAAATAACCCAAAACATTATCATACATCTATAACAGAAACTTGTTTTATACCAGGTTCTGTGATTGGACTCTTATGCTTGGCCAAATCACTTTCACTCTCCGATTTGTTTCGTCGAAGCATATTTTCTTCAGTGAGACCACACTTTCGGCGAAGGAAAATGTGTTGAGATTTAAGGCTCTTACTGATTTTAGTTAAACGATCACTCTTCAATTTCTCAGCCTGCAACTCACACTTTAGCGATTCCACTTGTTCAAGCAACTTCCGATACAAAGCCTCATCAACTCTCTCCTCCAAACACTTGACCAATTTCCTTTCACTCTCCAACACTTGTTCCCTCAACTTGTCTTCCCCTTCTTCAACTTCTCGCGATTTTATTCGCAATTTCTCGTTCAAATCATCAATTTGCCCCAAAACCCGATCTCTTTCCTTCTCGCAATTCTCGAATCTCGCAATCGCCGATTTTCTCTTCTCTTCGCTCTCTTTGAGCAAGGACTCCTTGGACTGAACGAGCTCCACCAAGCTCTTCTGCAACGCCATCCCTTCGTCAACCTCGCGCTCCAGCTCCTCAATACGACGCCGTTTAGCGATCAACTCCTCCGAAGCTCTTCGGTTCTCGACCCGCAGTTGCTCCGAGAGTTTTGATTTGGATTGGAAATTGGGATAGAGCTGAGTGCAGAAAATGTGCTCGATCTGAGAGATCCTGTCTTTGGCTTCTTGAATTGAAGCGACGAGGATGGTGCTGAGGCCAGAAACGAATTTTTCATCTTCGTCGGCGTTTCCAAGGGGTAACCCTAATTTGAGAGAGTGGGGAACACTGTCTACAGCTACCTCTTGTTCGTGCATCGCTGTGTTGAGAGAATCGCAAAGAATGAAGTTACTCTGTGGGTGTGTCATGTGTGTGTTTGGTGTTTCTCTCCCGCGCAGGATTTTGATTTTGTTTCGAAAATAAATTAGGAGTAAATACCCTCTTCCCGCAACATTTACGAAATCTTTTTTTAGTCCCTGATAATAAAAAAGATCAGATTGGTTCCTAAAATTATGAAAAAATGGGTCATTTTAGTCCTTCTGTCAATTGTAATAAGTACTCTTAGTCTTTTTTATCATTTTAGGGATCAATTTGGTTCTTTTTTATTGCGAGGGACTAAAAAGAATTTCGTGGATATTGATAGGGACGAAAAAGGATGTTTACTCATAAATATACTAATTAATAAAGGCCTGATTTTCTGGGCACAAACAAGAAAAAGTGTTTATTCATAAAGAAGTGAAAGTTATACCTTTATATATTTTTTGTTTATTCTCTTTTTTTCTTTGTTCATTCTTTCACAAACAAGGAGCGTTTATTCAGAAAGAGGTGAAACTTATACCTTTATATATTTTTTGTTTATTCCCTTTTTTTTTTCTTTGTTCATTTTTTCCTCTCACTTAAAATGATACAATCTTATAAAATCATTCTTATTGAATTTGTTGTTTATAATTGCCTTTTCATATTTTATTTTTTGTGAAATCATATTATTATTATTTTATATCAACCTTAATCTAAGTACAGAAATAGTACCAAAGATTTATTTCTAATTACCTGTTTGAAGCGAGTAGGCTACTTAGGTATCTTGTATCCCTACAAGCTTCGGTTCTTCAAATCGGCTATCAAATTAATCTTTAGTATAGGGCAGGTGATTAATATTTTATATCTTTCCCAAAAGTGATTGATAGGGACTAAACTGAGATTCTTCTACCACCTACTCAACTCTCATACACACTGAACTACTACCATATCTTCTCAAATTCCACATGCACGCTGCAGCCCCGTAAAGTGATATAATTAACATTAGTGACGCGTGATAAAAAGTAATCAAACTATATTATTCTGATATAAAATTAAATAATTTGAATTTTAAAAAAAAAAATCACTTGTAATCAATCGTCGAGTTGTGAAGTATACTCCAGAAATTAAAATACATCACTTTAATCAACTCTCTTAATTTTTCAATTAACTAATGTAATTCCATACTTTACCCTTTGAAATATGTTCTTCACTGCAAAGAAGTTGAATCTTTCACTACAAGAATAACTTGATTTAGCGGCGGTTTATTTTAGACTTAGCGGCGGTTCAAACCGCCACTAAAAAATCCAGCGGCCAATAGGAAATCAACATTGAAACTGCTGACGTTAAAAAGTTTAGCGTCGATTTATAGAAACCGTCGGAATAACCGACGTAAAAACACAAACCGACGCAGAATATATATGAACCGCTTGAAAACAAAAATAATTTTTATTTATAGCGGCGGTTTTGAACCGCCGCTAAATCATGTAATTCATTTTTTAAAAATTTAATTTTTGTGATAATTCATTGAATATAATTTTTTTTTTGATAAATAATTGTAAAATCCATTTAAATTATATAATTTGGTAAAAAAATATTATCATTATTTGACCAAGATTGCCTTTACGTAAAGCACCTTGGCTAGAAAAAGAAAAACAATAATAGTGAAAATGAAAGGACTAAAAAGGAGATGATCAAATCCAAATTAAGTAGAACAAGAAGTAAGATACCATGAATGCATTAATATTTCCATCTAAATATGATGATCCATATACAAAAGATAATATAAAAAAATAATAATGTGTCTCGCCCTGTACTACTTTTTCCATACACATCTTTCCATAACTATGCAGGAAGCTTACAAAGATAAGAATAAGACGGATTGAATACAAAAAGTAAAGTTGAAACTGAGGGATTAAAAGAGTGCCATGGCTCAGTAAACCTGATATATAACTGTGCAAGATGAAGAGCAACACGAAAAGATACTCCTGGCATGTCATTCATGTTGTAGTGTGGTAATCCTAAAACTCCAACCCAATTTAAGTTGTCTCCACCAACAACATAACTCATTAAAGTTTGAACTAGTCCTCCAACTGCAGGTAGGTTATGCAGATCCCGGGCTAACTTTTTTACAAGCATACGAAAAAATCTGGTTGGTATATAGAAGGCTGGCACAAGAGGAGACAAAACAGGAGCCAGAGAAAATAATAGAAGCTCCACAGCAGAAAAAACTATGTTAGAGTCATCATGAAAACTGGCTGGTGATAATAAAACCAATCTTGAAAGTCTATGGGGCTTCTCTTCTATCCTTCGCGTAATAACATACATCATTATAGCAGCTCCTCCCAAACTATGGCAGATTGCACAAAGCTTGTAAAGCTGATCATCATTAGTTGTACTACTTTTTCCATACACATCTTTCCATGCCATGGCTCTCACTCTGGACAATTAGAAAATAAAAGATTTTGAAAAATCAGGAGTGTTTATCAAGTACCTAGAATGACTAAGATTGAGGAATTTTAACCCCTCCAGCAACTGCAAGAGAAATGTTTTCAAAGGAAAAATTAGACAAGAAAATGGTGGAAACTGGAAACAATTACAATTGTCATGAAAACAAATTTCATGTAATGTATACCTGGGGCTCCTTCCATACTTGGTAAAGATTACTGTGTTTTAAGTTAATAGCAACTGCTTTTCCCAAATAAAAGCTGTCAGGTATGTATTTTAATGGAAATCCTTGCCAATAGACCCATCTCAGGAGTTTGGAAAGATACTCATAATCTCCATCGAGTAGTACACAATCAAGTTGCAGAAGTCTCAATCTCTTCATTTTCTCAAATGCTTTGGTATGGAAGCAAACTCTACTAGTTCCTTGCAACTTAAAAGCCAATCCCTCGATAGCTTTTGTTCCCTGTGAAAAAAAAGATCATAGAAAATTTTTAAAACTAATGGGAAACATTTGTTGATTTCTCACCAGAAAGCAAATACATAAAGCTGTGAAGCCTAAGCATACAATTAGTGCACGTTACAAAACAGAGTTATGAATCCCACAACTTTTAGCCAAAAAATTGGAAGAAGAAAACGATTCTGAAAAAAGTCTCAAAATTTCAAAATAGTATGTAGAGAAAGATCTTACAGTATGTTCTGTCAATACATCAAGTACATCTTCATGAACCCACAATCGACTGCGCTCCTCCGGAGCTTCAGTGAAGTTTGACGAACAATTTCTCTTCCCATGTCACGCAGCAAATCATGCACTCCAAGCTTGTTATTCTTTTCAACTTTTATGAGGCTCCTTTCTATCAACACTGTTATTACAATTAGTCATCTTTATATATATTTTTCATGTTTTTGAATAATTTAAAATAAAAAGAGTTTTCTTTGTTTTTGTTTCCCAACTCCAGAGTTCCGGAAACATATAGAATAACTCTCCCAATAATACGTTTAACTAGTGCAGTATCCATACAAACATTTGAGACACGGTTATTTGATTCAGATGAGTTGGACAGATGAAACACAAAATAGACTACAAGATCTCAAAAAGCATTTTTGCTTTTAAAAAAACAGACAAAAAACATGCAATTTTAAAATAAATACAGGGAATATAAATAAAATTTTAAAGGTGAATATGCCTATATTCAGAATTATCTTTGAAATTATAGCAGTTGGAAAGACAATCTTGATGGCAACCATTCTTCAGTGTATCAAATTTTTGTTTTCTTTCTTTCGGGAAGGAGTGTACTGTAGAGGAAAAGGGACAGGAGTAAGAGATATATTGTTATATATTATTATTCTTTCAGGGTTGATGAAAGTATAAACTTATTTTTCCTTCTTCATTCCCCATATATCAGCTGAAACAGAGAAACAGAAGATTCAAAGAAACTTCATGAAGACTACAAGAGCACTTTTTCACCAAACATGGACAAAGAACATCAATATGAAAAATATAAGCAATCATTTGTTAGATACCAAACTGAGACTTGATGCCATCATTTTGATTTCAATTAAACTCAGCTCACAAACACCACAAGCCAAGCCTTTTAGTAATCATGTTTGTATTTAATCCAAACTCCCCCATCTCAGAAGGAAAACCCTCTGAGTGTCTGGATGTATTGCCCAACTCATCCCTCATGGAAATCCATTACCAATTGAAACTCCATGTGGGTGCAGTAATGATGATAGTGGTTCTCCAACTAGAAATGTACCAGTGAAAAGCAAAACAGCTATGAGCTACATACATTAACCAACTAATAAATGGTAAGCAAGAAAGTCAATTCCAAAAGTTCAAACTCAAATTTAAGGGTCTTTTGGAGGTCAAGTTCAATAATAATAATAATAATAATAGTAATAATAATTATAGTGATAAATTAACAACAACAATAAAATAATAGAATTGCGATTTAGAAATTCCTACTGCTTAAACCCATTTCTCATCTAATGCTACATTTATAACTTATAAGGATGCTGCAGAATATCAAAGATTTCACAGGACAAGTCATGGAAATATGAAAAGATTAAATCTACCATGTATTATTATGGAAGAAATAAATATTTCAAAGTATTAAAATAATGCACATCCAAAGAGGATATCTTTATAGAAATTGTTCCAAACTGATATATTCAGTAATGAGAAGTTAGGAATCCTTATGAATCCCTATGGCACTGTGAATTCAAAATAAGTAGACAACTTCACGAATATGGTCAATGTTACAAAATTTAACGCAAAACTTCAAAAGAAAAGAAAAAATTTTGTTGATAAACATATTTTAACAAAAACAGTTACCTGTTTCCTTTAATCTTGAACCATGCCTCAGCACAATGACTGTGCGCAATGCCTAGCTCATCTTTACATGCACAACCAAGCTGAATCAAATCTGTACTAGTATTAACCCTATTTGCAGTGCCAACAGCTGTTGCTTCTAATGGTTTCCCATAGGACAGATGACAAATCCTACAAATCATTTCACCTTCCAAGTTCTCACTAAATCCTTTGCAGCCACAGCAGTTTACATCAATCACACATGAATTTTTATCTGTCTCAGACACCCCTTTCTGTGGTGCTTTCATGGATACCTTGCTCAACCTTAATTCATTATCTTTAGCTTCTGATTTCATATTATCTCCATTGGCATTCTCAATCTGAGAAGAAGAATCTATTACAACACAGAAATCCAATTCATCAAGCGAGAACACGAGCAAAACAATCAGAATAAGCCATGATTTGAAACTTAAAAACATCGATTAATAGAGAGGCTAAACATATAAATCTTATACGAAATTTCAACGAATTCAATTCAAAACAATGATCAAGCATCAACCGACAGAAAAGAGAGAGAGAGAGAGAGAGAGAGAGAGAGCAAAAAAAACAGAAATAAATTAGATAAAAATAAAAATAAAAAGCTAAAACAGACACAGTATCGGATAGTTGAGCTAAAAACGAAGGAAAAGGAAGATAAGCACAACTGATGAGTCCGAAAATAAAAGAAAAAGAGGATTGGCGATGGAGGTTGTACCTTGAGATTGAGAATAACAGTGAGAATTGAAATCGAAATTCAGCAAGAGATCGAAACCAGTATATTAATTAGAAAATCAATCTAAAACCTAGCGAAGAAGAAAGAAAGAAGATGAAGAAAGAAAATACCCAAATAGAAATAAATATAAATACGGTGAACAATGGGAGGCTAAAAAAAATTAGGAAATGCGAACAAGGAAAACAAATGAGATACCAATGGGATACTTAGCTTCTGAGAGAAAAATACCTTCAAGTAGATTAGGGGCTTTGTTAATCACTAGATAAGTAGATATGGAGTCGGTTTCTAGATCAGCCAGTACGGCACCGCCTCTATATCCCGCTTTTCTTGTAGTGTTTGTATTATAAACCGGTTACAACATTTTTCAATTTTTTAGCCTCCAAAGTTCAAATTGAATATACTCAACTTAAATCTTGTAATACTTTTTTTTGTACTACTTTTAAATATAAATATTAAAATAAAACACATGAGAATTTCAAAAATACTTTTACTTCGGAAGCAATTTTTTGTTTAAATTTTTCACAATATGAGGGGATTATTTTGGACCCTCCTAACGAATGTCACAACTTCTAGAAGTAATAAACTAGGATAAGTGACAAACATAAGAGATAAGATCTCATATCCTAAGTACAAAAGATAAGTGATAAGACCTTTTTATCCTATCTCCCAACAATTTGACTTCTACTAGAACTCTTTACCTACATCTAACCCCCTTATAAATAAAGGATTAAGCCTTTCAAGTACACATCATCTAATCCATACTCTCTTAGTTGTCATGCCCTCACGTATTTGGCCTCGCGCCTTCATTATTGTGCACAGTGATTTGTCACACTTTGCGGCATCTCTTCCATAGAACATCGCGAGCATACAGATCCCATATTCATTAGTGACCTTCAGTTATACATTCTTAATCATCTCGGATCGATCATTGTCGTTGTCTGTCGAAAACAATAAACTTCAATTTCCAACCTATAATGGTGAACATGCGCAGCTTGGCGAACAACTAGTAGTGGTCGCCATCGCTGCCACCACCATTGTCATCACCACCCGCAAGCGACCATAGGGGGATCTTCTACAAAATGATTGCGCCAACATACAGTAGTCCGCCCACACTCAACCCAGGATGATCAATGTATATTCAATAAGGCAAACTATGAATCAGTCTTAGTGCAAGCCTAACCCGCCACAATGTTTAACATGGACAATAATGCAAACATAAACATCCAGGATAAAAGAAAAGTCTAAGACAAGACAATGAAAAGCAAACATCGAAATTAAGGAAAGATAAGACCGAGTACAAGTCCAAAATTGTCATTTACAACCCAAAAAAGGGCCTTGTAAAAGGGCGGCATTGGTCTATTTATTGGAGTCGTTGCTGACCTTAAGGGACCTGAAGGCATGTATCATGGAAGCAAGCTTGAGAGGCTCCAGCTCTATTCGAGCAACCTCCCTCTCTTGGCTTCCATCCAAAAGGCTGTATTTGGAGATGGCGGCAGGTGGACGAATCACAGCACGGAGCTCATTAGAAACCCCCTTTTGACCATGTTGGGGTCACTCACCATGACAACAGGATGATGAGGGGGAGATGGCAAGCTGAGATTGGCAAGGGAGACATTGACAAATGTATGCACGCGCTCATCCTTTAAGCCGAGGGAGGCCTCCTCAACCTAAAGACCTATCATTTTCTATGATCTAGATGTAGTAAAAAAAACAGAGCTCTCAGCCACGGCCTTGACTTTTCACTTGAGGATCGCCATAACATTAAACTATTTGGGGTCCCCAAAAATGCTGCAAAATAGAAAACAAACGAGTTAGATGTGGAAAACAAGCATTATAACCGACGATAGCCACAAAGTTCCTACTGAATTTTGAATCTACGTCGGCCCCAAACTTATGAACAAGTTTCCCGCAGTCCATAACCTTCTAGCCCTTGATACGCTTCATGAGGGCATTAAATGTGGCCCATTCCACCTTCATTATGGGTGACTATGTAGTTTTGTACCTAAGGGACTTGAGATAGTAATTCTTCTCCGTCTAGTAGAGATGGAACTTTGTGTCCTCCCTCTTCGTCAAGAAACATGGTCTGCAACTTGGATGGACTGACACCTTCAAGTACTGTTGTGAAATTTTGTAATCTAATAATAATCACATCTTAAACGCAAGTGCATGTTGTCAACAAGTAATATAGGATGTATGAGTCCAGATATCATTCTCACGGGGAAAACTATAAAGTTGAATTCAATATGAAGCCATAAGAGCAACAAAGATAACAGTTATGAACTTACTAAGGCTAAACTAAGAGTAATGATTAACTAATGATTAAAATAAGCAAACACTATTGACTAAATGTAAAAACACAATAGAAGTAAAAGAGAGCTAAAAACATAGAGGATTAAAGTATCAAATGTAGATTGGATCAATATTCCCAATATTACAACTTCACCAGAATGTTGGAACAATGCCATTGCAATCATCTATCAGTAACTAGAACACATAATTTTATGTAGGGGCTCCATCTAACCTTACATGTATAACCCAACAATTAATCCTCATATCCATATGCAAAGTTAACTACTAAAATCAATTAAGAACAAGTTCCATGTGGCTATGTGGTGTGGACCATCCTTGTACCCACCACTTAACTATATTTATTTAACCTAATTAATCAACATTTTTTAATAAGGTTTCAGATTCACTTGAATTCATGCAACCCAAATCCTAAAACAAAATTGCTACTTCTTAATAAGTCAACTAGTTTAAGAATAAAGCATTTTATTAAACAATTAATGAAAAACAACAATAGTAAAATTTAGGCATCCATGGCTACATTACAATACGAGTGCTTTATCAACCAATCATACTAATATAGCTCATACTTGAAAGAAAAGAAACACAAAAGAACAAGAAATAGACATGGAAAAACAAATATAGACAAACATAAGCAATGTTGTAGCACTACTTTCGCAGCTACTCCACACGCCACCACTCTCCACCATATTTGAGCTCCTAGAAAAGTGATTGGGGTCAATCAGATCAAATGATCCTTTTATTGGACCCATAATAACCCTTTTGACCTGTTGAAATCCTCTTATCAAAATATTTTGTTTGATTCCTCAATGGTTTAAAGCATGCATGTGCTTTTTTATTTATAGAGATGAGTGACTTGGGCACCAAGTAGTCATTTGAATTTGAATTCCTTCAAAACTTGCCTTCTATTCTGATATTGATTTATCTTTAGGCCCAAAATTCTAATCTTGTTTACTAGAGATAAAGATTCATTTGTATAAATGTTTATCTTTCCATGTTTTGAACATTCTTATCCTTTATCTTGTGTCGTAGTATCTTATCTTCTATTTGAATTTGAATTTCTAGTGCTTCTCTTCTTATCCATTATATTGCAGCATCAAAACATATTGTTTCATTAATCACTCAAGTGTTATAGCATTGTTACGACATTGACCTGCATAAAAATCTTCATAGACTATTAATTTCTCTAGTATTAAAATCAACTCAAACACAAACATTTAACACATTTACATTCTAAACACACAAAGATAATATTCATGCAATTATCATGATTATGAGGAATTATATAGTATAGGCACCAAATCATCAAATATAAACCCAAAATTAACTCTTTTTTGGAAAGTTAACACACACCCTCAAAAAATCCTAGCAGTAGCCTTGCCAAGATAATGGTAAACCCAAAAAGCTTAAAATGAAGAAAAAAAGAAATGGTAATTCAAAGGACACTAAAAAAAGGGAAATGAAATGGGTTTTGGGAAAATGAAGGCTACGTATAAGCAAGTGTTGGCGCAAAATTGAAAAGGCTGGGGGCAAAGAGGGGATTTCACAGCAGACAAGCACATTAAATGATTTCAGCGATTACATTAATATGCTCAGGCCCACCATTTATTCAGTGGTCCTTTTTCTATAAATGAAATTTTTTCTTCCATTTTTACCCTTTTCTTTTTTATTTTTCCCCCTCCGTCCCTCCTTTTTTCTGCTGATTGTGCATGCTGACGTGTCATTTTTGCTGACTGTACACGCTGACATGGCATATTTCGCTACACTGTGTAGCGAATTACTTGCAAACATAATTCGCTGCACAGTGTAACGAATTATGCCGCGTGTCATTCCAGAAATTTTTACTGTTGGCGTGGCAGTCAAATAAATAATTTGCTGAAGTGTGGCAAAATGGTCACTCTCCCTCAATAGGTTGGCATCAAGAATTTGATTTCTTAAATTATATAGTACGTTGTCCAAAAAGTTAGCCTGACCAAAGCGCATCATTGGCAATAACCAAGTTAACCCAGCCAACAACTCCAAGATACGCAACTCGGCATATAAGTTGATCCATAGAAACTAGCTAAAATCAGAATTTGTCCACCACTCACAAGCCCATCATAAGTAACATGTCCTAGAAAAACATAGCAATCAGGTTGTCAAACAAGGCCTCTGATGTAGATACTTTAACCGCTGAGGTCCAATAGAGTAGCACTATAGCCCAACAATCTGAGTTTTCGAACTGCCAAACTGGGGGCAACTGTTCTGGACCCTCCTAATGGATCTCATAGCTTCTTGAAACAACAAAATTAAACAAGATAAGTGACAAACATAAGAGATACGAGATAGCACCCCTCATCCTAAGCTTAATAGATAATGGATAAGATCCCTTATTCTATATTCCAACAATTTAACTCTTACTAGGGGAAATATTTAACATGTTCTGGGACCACTGAATCTTCTGATATTTCCTCTCACAACATTAATTTTTTCTTTCCCTTTTTATTCCTGTTATTTTATTCCTTTTCTCATTTTACCCTCTTATTTACACTTAGGGACCACCTAAAAATGGTGGTCCCAATCCACACTAAATAATCACCTTAGTAGGACTCTTCGCTTATTAAATAAAGGGTTGTACACACTTTGGCTTCGCACCTTCGTTATTGTGCACAATAATCTACTCCCCTAGAGCCTTCGTTATTTTATTTAACTTATTATTACAATATTAACTATTATCTCAAGTTTTAATTATATTCTCTTTAAACAGAATTTGAGTTTTTTTCGATTATTATTTATTATATTATTTTTAATATTACCTGCATCACATGAGTGGTAAACCATTTTTTTATTTTATAAAAAACATGCATGCTAATGTAATGCCATATGGAACACAGATGAAATAGAAGACTTAACCCAAAAAAGGGTTTCAAGTGGTAGATAGCTTAGAGATACATGCTTTGCTTGCCCAAAAGGGGGTCTTCATTCCGTGCAAATAATTTGCTGGCCAAAACTGATGAGTAATATCATATAGCTGAAGTTTAGATTTACCATTAATCCATCACTGTGATAAAAGGATTCATTTTGAGGAAAAAACTTTCCGTACAACAGTTGTAGGTATATCTGTATTAAAAGGGGGGAAAATTATGAACTTAAAATAAATTATAAAAAAAGGTTATATTTATCTCCCTCTACACGAGAGAACCAACTTTTCTACACATAAAAGGATGGGTTCCACTATTTTTTTTTTCTCTTTTCTTACTTGTGGCTCTTATTTATTGTTAGGTCCGAGGTAGACCTATTTGCTATACCGGATGGTATGCGCTCAGAGATGTATATGCCCAACTTACTAGGCTATATGCCGAGTTCCCAATCACTGCGCACCAGCAATAGGCTTTATAACCAGGGGGTGTTGTGTGTGCACAATGAGTGGAATAAGCTAGGCGATTCAGAGGTGTGTACCTGAGATGTTTAGGTGCTTATTTATAGAGGTACCTGGCTCGGCTGCTGAGCTCCGTCGTTGAGATTGAGTCCGATTTGGTCGGCCTCAACGGGCGAATGTGGGTCAGTTAGGATTCTGCCATATCCCATATCCGAGAGTATCTCGGAGGGCGGTTGGCTGAGGTCCATCCGTAACAGTTGCCCCCCAGCTCGGTATTCGGTAAGTCGGAATGCCGAGATTCTATAGTTAAGTCAGCCGTTCTTCATCTTGCCTTTTTATTCCGTATAAACTATGTCGGAGGTCGTAACTCTTCGAACCTTGTTATGATTTTGGATCAAATTTGTTGGATCAGTGGATTTCGGATGTCGGAACCCTTGAGATGACGTTTCGAGTTTCTGACTTTTCGTCTTATTGCCATTTTTTGTCCCTTCGTCTTACTCCTGCAGTGACGGTTACAACAGGACACGCGTACTCCTCTTACTGGCCGTTCCGCGCATTGGGCAGGAGAGCTAGTTTGAGCCTAGAGTAGGCCATGATTGCGAACATTAATTGCAGGTAGGTGGTGCAGGACGTGCGAGGTGTGCAGGGTGGCGAAAATCCTTTTTTGCCCCTGATGCCTCAAACGTTTGAGATGCCAACCTTTGGTCTTCCACCCCCTCAGCCCTATAAATATACCTCAGTCCATTTCCACCTCTTCTTTCCTGTTCTCTTTCGTCTCCTGGGGTTGGGTTTTCCTGCGCGTTTGAGTTTTCTGCACATTTCTTCCGTCTGTCCCAGTGTTCTTACCTTGGCCATTTCCTCTACCCAGTTTCGCACCAGGTAACTTTCTTTCTTGTAGATTTCTGTACTTTTGTTCCTTTTATAGCTGGTAGGGAGTGTTTTTTTGTCTTACCCACCCTTTTAAGTGGGTAATGGACGCTCCTGGTAGTTCTGGTGGTCGAAATGAGAGTGAAGAGGTATCCGAGGAGATGGTAGACAGGTTACCGCGATCTGTGCAGTACTGGTTTTACGGTAGGGAATATACTGAGGAGGAGAGGCTTGAGCAGCTTCTCCGAAGTCAACGAGGAGGTCGTCAGACCTCCAGAGGTGCTCGCGGTAGGAGAGGTAGAGGTCGGAGTCGGAGGGGACGCAGGGGTGGATACCCCCAACCATTTTTTACTAGGGGTGCGTCCTCCTCGATTCCTCAGGCTTCAACTTCCTGGCCGAGCTTCTTTTCCGAGCCCGTTCCCCTATCCTATATTCTTCCTCCTCCACCATTTGGGCAAGGTTCGGGGTCTGTTTTAGATCGGATCCCACCTTTCCAGTTGAGTAATAGTTCTTCCAGCATCTCTTCATCCGAGCTGGGTTTTCCCAAATCGGAAATCCCCGCTACTTTTGATGACTCGGCATCCAGTCAGGTGCCCTTCGTCGATCTTCTTAGTAGTTCTGACGACTCTATCCCTTTTTCTTGGAGTCCAGGCCCGGTACCATCTGATTTAGATGATTCTGGGTCAAGTCAGGTTGATTATATTTCTGACCCGACTCCTTCGTGTTCCAGGGACCTGACAATGGACAATTCTGATGTCAACGAATGGGTTCTTCTAGAAATCCTTCGTATGCGGTCAGTCATGACTCCAGCCGACGTCTCCCAGCTTCCTCTTGGGAATCCTGAGGGGGTCGACCTTCTTCCACCGGGCGATTTTCCGATATGCGCGGGCCCTATATCAGATGAGCCCTGCTTCTTCTTTTTCTACCGGGATCTGGTCACCAAGGTCGGAATCCGGTTTCCATTCACCGACTTCCAAATGGCCGTGCTGCGCCGGATTCGAGTGGCGCCTTCCCAGCTTCACCCAAATTCATGGGCTTTCATCCGAGGTTTTGAGCAGCTGTGCTCTTACCTCTTTATTCCTTGTACAGTCTCCCTTTTTTATTTCTTCTTTGATGTATATACGGCTCGGAGTGGTGCCGAGTTGAAAGAGAGGAAAGGGTGGGTTACCTACCGAGGTACCCCTGAAAGGGGGCTTTTCATCCCTTACTCTCAATCCTTCAAGGGTTTTAAGAATGCCTATTTCAAGGTGGCTTCCCGTTCCGATTCCCTTCCTTGGTTTGGCAAGGAGCTGCTAGATGATGGGAACTTGTTGTGCCACTTCGAGCTGTATTGGACGCGAAAACACTATCGACGTCGTCCAAGTCACTACGCTACTCCTGTGTCCGCGCTTTCCAGAGCTGAGAGGTTAGCGGCACGGATTTTACTTGAGTACACTGACGACTATGGCGTCGTTGACTTAAGTCGGATAGTAAATAAATTTGGGGATGATGCTATTTATGAATTTGGTATGTATGTCAAGTTTTTCATTTATTTTTGACAACAACCTTCTTGGTGCTTTTTAACACTGTATTTTCTGATTTTCAGTTGGGATGACTTCGGCTGATTACAAGAAGTATCTCCCCAAGCGAGCCGGCAAGGGCAAGTCGCGAGAGGCTGCCCCTTCTGAGCCCGAAGCGTCGAAGCGACGACGGGTGGACATGATTTTGGGGGATGAGCCACCTGCCGACGAGGTGGTTCCAATTGATGTCTCCTCCCCCCACCGAGTCCAGCTCCGGTTCCGGCTCCAATTCCTGCTTCTCAGTGGACCCAGGGGCCGCTCCTCAGCTTGGAGCCAGGGGAGTTATGGAAGTCGGGCGTTTCTGACCGTCTTAGGGCGGCTATGAAGCCTCCCCCTAGTCTTTTCCTGGATTCTGGCTTGACCTCTTCTGTGAGGGTTATGCTGAAGCGCATGGAGGAGGACGCACTAAAGACGACCTCACTGATCCAGATATTTCAGGACCTCCTCCAGAATCGGGACCAGGCGAATGCGGCCATGTCCTCCCTCTCTACTAAGGTCGCAGAGTTAGAGCAATCTAAGTCTGCCCTAGAGGTTAAATTTGAGGATCTGCGGAAAGAGGTGGACACGGCTAAGGAGGACCTGCGCCTCTCAAATTCTAAGGTCGGTGAGCTGAGCGCCGAGAAAGAAGCCCTTACCCAATCTTTGGAGGGTAAAGATGTCCAACTGCGAGCGCTTCAAACTCAGCTCGACCAAAAAACTGCCGACTTTGAAGAGGCCAGGGACGCGGTGGTTAACGCGGCCGTCCAAGCTTTTGACAACGCCATCGCTCAGGCCCGAGTTCTCAACCCGGGGCTCATCGAAGAGGGCATGGACGTGTCTTATGAAGTGAAGGACGGCGTTATTACTCCGGGTTCTCCTGGTTCTGATGAAGAGGCTGAGACTGGGGCCTCCTAATTTCTGTTTCCAAATTTTTGTAATCATTGCCGTTTTTCGGCCAACTATTTTGTAATCGTTGCCGTTTTTCGGCTTAGCTTTTATTATGAACAAACTTTGATTAATCCGAGCTCGTCTACTTTTACCATATTGGCTTTATTTCTATTTGCTTTTATGGCTTGCAAGTCGCAGACGTCCGATCTAAAAATGTTAATTCCTTTTTCGAAGGTTCATTTCTTTAGCGATCGTGACATACATGTCGGAATCAAAAACAACTGCTCATTTATTCATAATAAGACTTGTTACAAATCCGAGCTTTTCAGCCCGCTTATTTGCTTTAAAATCAATTCAAGTGCATTCCGAGCTCCATGGCTCGTTTTATTTGCGGACTAGAGTCTAGTACTTACGAAGACACTACCTAACTGTAATAGGTTTTCAGCTTGTCAGCATTCCACGTTCTTTTTACTGGCTTCTTTGATAGTGTTTCCAGAGTGTAGGCTCCCTTTCCGAGGTTGTCCTTGACCCTGTAAGGGCCTTCCCAATTTGCTGCGAGCTTACCATCTTTGGCATTCTTGTTGCCGATGTCGGCTCTTCTCAGGACTAGGTCGCCACTCTGAAATGACCGAGGTCTTACTTTCTTATTAAACCTAGCCGTAACTAGGCGCTTGGCCATCATGTTTTTGTATCTGGCGTTCTCCCTGCACTCGTCCAACAGGTCGAGCTCAATTAGCAGTGCTTCATCATTTTGTCCCTCCGTGCCTTGCAGTCTTTGGGCCCTTCTCCAGGACGGTTCTCCGATCTCAACCGGAATCATTGCTTCGCACCCGTATGTTAGCCTGAAGGGGGTTTCTTCTGTTGCTGATTGAACACTGGTTCTGTACCCCCATAGGACTAGGTGTAATTGCTGTACCCAGTTTCCTTTGGCCTCGTCAAGCCTTTTCTTGAGTCCGTTGATTATTACCTTGTTAGCAGACTCGGCTTGTCCGTTGGTCTGGGGATGCTCTACTGAGGCGAAACGGTGTTTTATTTTGAAGTCGGACATGAGTTCTTGGAACTTCTTGTCAATGAATTGAGTTCCGTTGTCGGTTACGATTTCTGCAGGGATTCCAAACCGACTTACCAGGTTCCTTTCGAAGAAGCGTCGTATTCTGGCCGAGGTGATGGTGGCCAGTGGTTCAGCCTCGATCCATTTGGTGAAGTAGTCGACCGCGACTATCAGCCACTTTAGTTGTCCTTCGGCAGCAGCAAAGGGTCCTAAAAGGTCCATACCCCATTTGAAAAATGGCCAAGGTGCCGTTATGGTCTGTAATTCTTCTGGGGGTGCATGTATTATCAGCGCGTGCTTCTGGCACTGCTCACATCGCTGAACATGTTCCGTGGCGTCAGCCGCCATTGTTGGCCAGTAATACCCAGCTCTTAAAGCCTTTTTGGCCAATGCTTTGCCCCCCATGTGATGTCCGTTGATGCCTTCATGGATCTCGGATAACACATATTCAACTTCGTTTTTGTCGAGGCACTTCAACATGGGTGCGTAGAAACCCTTTTTGTAGAGCTGACCCTCTATAATGGTGAAGCAGGCCGAGTTCCTGACCAGCCTTTTTGCCTCTTTGGAATCATCTGGCAGGGTTCCTTTTTCAAGGTAAGCCACGATTGGTCTCCTCCAATCTTCAGAGTCGGTAGTTATCATTAGGACGCATGTTGGTTCCAAAATGCTTTGCTGAATGACGGTGCGGTGGTTGCCGGGTCCTTTTGAGCTTGCTAGTTTAGACAGGATGTCGGCCCTGCTATTCTCATTTCGAGGGATGTATTGGATCATTACCTCGTCGAACTCGGCAAACAGTTCCTTAACCCTTTGGAGGTACTTCATCAGGAGAGGGCCCTTGGCTTGGTACTTTCCCTCGACTTGGGAAGTGACGACCTGAGAATCGCTCATGATTTTGATTCTTTTTGCTCCGTGCTCTCTCACCTGCATGATCCCAGCGATAACCGCCTCGTACTCTGCTTGGTTGTTTGAGGTCGGAAATGCCAGGTGGAGCGAATGCTCGATTGATACTCCTTCCGGGCTTTCGATGATTACTCCCGCGCCGCTTCCTTTAGAATTTGAGGATCCGTCTACGTACACGGTCCAGATATCCTCTTCCGACTTCTCCTGTTCGTTGCCCGGGGTGAGCTCCAAGATGAAGTCGGCAAGTGCCTGTGACTTTATTGCTGGTCGAGGTTCGTACATTAAATCGAACTCGGATAGCTCGACAGCCCAATTGATCATCCTCCCAGCCAGGTCAGGCTTGTGTAGTATATGCCTGATAGGCTGGTTTGTCCGCACTATGATCCGGTGGCTTTGGAAGTAAGGTCGGAGCCTTCTTGCCGTTGTTAGCAAAGCGAATGCCACTTTTTCTAGCTTCTGGTATCGGAGTTCTGGTCCCTGCAACGTACGTCCAACGAAGTAGATTGGGTGCTGGTGATTGTCCATTTCCCGGACTAAGACGGCACTGATAGCTTCCTCACCTACAGACAGGTAGAGGACCAGCGTCTCTCCGGGCTCTGGCTTTGTTAGAACGGGAGGGGTAGCCAAGCAAACTTTGATGTTGTCGAATGCCTTTTGGCACTCTTCCCCCCAACCGAATTCCGCCTCCTTCTTGAGGAGCTTGAAGAACGGCAGTGCCTTCTCGGCTGATTTTGGGAGGAATCTGGTCAAGGCGGCAAGGCGGCCTGTAAGTTGCTGGACCTCCCTTTTGTTCTGTGGCTGCTTCATTTCCAATACCGCCCTGCATTTGTCGGGGTTTGCCTCGATTCCTCGGTTTGTAAGCATGAACCCCAAGAACTTCCCAGCTGGTACTCCAAATGCACATTTGGCTGGGTTCAGCCTGATCTTCCGAGATCTTAATTGCTCGAAAGTTTCTCCGAGGTCTGCGATGTGCGCTGAAGTGCTCATTGACTTGACGATCATATCGTCAATGTAAACCTCCAGGTTTCTTCCGATCTGAGTCTGGAAGACTCGGTTCATCATCCTTTGATAAGTGGCCCCGGCATTTTTGAGGCCAAATGGCATAACATTATAACAGAAATTTCCTTTCTCCGAAATAAAAGCCGTCTTATCATGGTCATCCGGGTGAAGGGGGATTTGGTTATACCCTGAGTATGCGTCCATAAATGAAAGCAACTGGAAGCCGGATGAGTTGTCCACTAGTTGGTCGATATTGGGCAAAGGATAGGAATCCTTTGGGCAGACCTTGTTGAGGTCTGTGTAGTCGACACAAATTCTCCATTTTCCGCTTGGTTTCTTAACCATTACTACATTTGACAGCCAGGTGGTATACTGTATTTCGCGAATGAATCCGGCCTCCAAGAGCTCGTCCACATGTTCGTTTAGAGCTTGGCGTCTGTCCACTCCAATCTTTCTCTTCTTTTGGGACACCGGCTTCGCTTCTGGATACATCGATAGCCTGTGGCAGCAAAAGGCCGGGTCAATCCCAGGAATCTCGGAGGCCTTCCAAGCAAATACGTCGGAATTGGTCTTTAGGAATTCTACGAGCTCGTCCTGAAACTCTAACTCCAGAGACTTTCCGACCTTGGTGTAGCCTTGGCCATCACCGCGGATCTCGACTTCTTGTAGCTCGCCTTCGGGTTGTGGCCGAGGCGATTGGAGCTCCTCCCGCATGTCGAGCTCGACTAGGTTGACCTCTCTGCTGGACGGTCTGAGGACTCGGCGGCTTGATCCTTCCCCCCTTGTCCGGGGAGGGGATGCCGGATCCCCATGGTGGGACCGAATTGTCTCATAATAGCACTCCCTTGACTCTCTTTGATCTCCAGGAACTGTGATTATTTCAAGGTTGTGTCCTGGCATTTTCATGAGTTGGTGCTTGGTGGATATCATCATGTCCCACTCGTGAATAGTGGGACGTCCAATGATTACATTATAAGAGGAGGAGGTGTCTACTACCACAAACCGAACTCTCTCCGAACGGAAGGAATCCTTCGTCCCGAGGGTCAGTTTGAGGTCGATATAGCCTTTTGGTGGAGATGCGTATCCGTTGAAGCCCAGAAGCTCGGTAACGCATGGCTTGAGGTCCCTTTCATCCAAATTCATCCTTTTGAAGGCGTCCCAGAGGAGTATATCTACACAGCTTCCGTGGTCGAGGAAGATCCTCCTGACTCGACAATTGACTAGCACACCAGTGACCACCAATCCGTCAGTATGTCCTGGCACGACCTTTGCCAGCTCTGCCCTGGTGAAGTATATCGGAGGGGGTTCGGGTCCATCGAAGTCTGGCTTAAAAGATGGCCGGTCTCTAATGGACATGACCTCTTTTAAGTATTTCTTTCGGGCGTTCGCCGAGTCTCCTCCGCCGCCCAATCCTCCGCTGATCACGTTGCATTCAAATTCTGCTTCAGGAAAAGTCTCCATTCTGTCGTCGACTTCCTTGCCTTTGGCATTGCGGTCTGGCCTCTGGTCTCTTTTGTCTCCGCGCCTCGGACTTCGGCTTCGGCTTCGACTTCGGCTTTTCTGTCTGGGTTTGTTGTTCTTCTTGCCTTGCGTACGAATTATGTACTGTTTTAACTTTCCTTCTCTGACGTGTTTCTCAATTGCGTCTCGAAGGTCCCAGCAGTCATCCGTGATGTGGCCGTTTTGGTCATGGAAAGCGCAATATTTGCTCTTGTCCAATCCGCTTTTCGCCCTAAGGGGGCGAGGTCGGTCGACGTTTCTCATCTCGGTCTGGGCTACTTCTCGCCAGATCCTGGACCTGGGCACGTTTAATGGTGTGTATTCCTCAAACTTCGTTCTGGGAGAACGATCTTCCGTCTTCTTCTCGCGACTGTCGTTCCCTTTTTTGGACCCTTTTTGGTCCCGATCTCGACCGTTTTTCTTATTTGGGCTTCTTCTGGACGGGCTCCGCCCCCGAGAGTCGACGAATGCCTGCTGCATATCCTCCACGTCAATGTATTTGTCGGACCTGCGACGGAATTCTTCAAGGTCGTTGACCGGGTTCTTGTAGATTGACCTTGCGAGGGGGGAGTCGCCATCTAATCCAGAGATGATTAGATGAAGATGCACAGCTTCAGTGAGACCACGGACCTTCAGTGCTGCGTCTTTGAACCTATCAAGGTATTTCCTTAATGATTCGTTGTCTTTCTGACGGATTCTTCCCAGCGCATAGGCCGGCATGGGATGCACCTTGCTGGTGGCGAAATTTAAGCGGAAAGTTCGCGCTAAATCTTCGAACGAGTCAATTGAGTTTTTGGGCAACCTGGTGATCCAGGTCATTGCTTGTCCCGTTAGAGTCGTTGCAAAAATTCTGGCCTTGATGGGCCCAGTAATCCCATTGAACAGCATTTCGGTTTTGAAAGCCTCCAAGTGGGCTTCTGGGTCCTGGCTCCCATCATAGGGAGGTATTCTGGTGGTTTTGAACCTTGGGGGGATGGCCAAGTTCATTAATCTCTCTGTAAACGGGCTATCATTAGCCTCATCGTCGTTCAAATAATTTTGATTTTGATTGTTGACGGCGATGTTCTGGCCTCCTACCTCTTGCTGATTGCCGAGGTGTTGAGACAGGGTTTCCAGGATGTTGACCTCAGGAGCGGACGTGTTATGAGGTTGGGAGGTTCCGTTACCAGCAGCGGCGTTTCCACCCGAGTTTTGGTGCTGGTTCCTTCCGTCCTGAGCCTGTGGCCCGCTTCCGGTTCCCCTTTGAGCAGTCCGATTTCGCAGTTCGGCCTCCAGCGTGGCCATTCTCTCAGCATCTAGTCGTTGTTGTGTCAAGAATCGGTTTTCCATTTCCTGCATCCGCTGGAGGATTGCTCCCATCGCCGTCGAAGTTACATTTGGTGGCTCGGGTTGACGATTCGCAGTCGTCGTGCTTCCAACCGGTGGTCTAGGAGGTGGCCTCTGTGGTCCGACCTCTTCGACTTGTACTTCCACCAGAACCGGGTTAGCTGAGGCCTGGAGCTGCTCCAAACCAGACATTTGGGAAGGCCCCTGAGCGTTGCCCGACGTGGATCTTGTGTTGGTCATGGTATTTATGGGAGTCGAAATTTACCGATTTCCCACAGACGGCGCCAATGTTAGGTCCGAGGTAGACCTATTTGCTATACCGGATGGTATGCGCTCAGAGATGTATATGCCCAACTTACTAGGCTATATGCCGAGTTCCCAATCACTGCGCACCAGCAATAGGCTTTATAACCAGGGGGTGTTGTGTGTGCACAATGAGTGGAATAAGCTAGGCGATTCAGAGGTGTGTACCTGAGATGTTTAGGTGCTTATTTATAGAGGTACCTGGCTCGGCTGCTGAGCTCCGTCGTTGAGATTGAGTCCGATTTGGTCGGCCTCAACGGGCGAATGTGGGTCAGTTAGGATTCTGCCATATCCCATATCCGAGAGTATCTCGGAGGGCGGTTGGCTGAAGTCCATCCGTAACAAATAACAAAAGAATCACATAATAAATGATAGGGTTGGAGCATGTTAATTTTTTTCAAAGTACACGTTTGTTCTTCTCTCTCCTCTCAACCTTTAAAGAGGGAAAATCAAATCTTCCCAAATCCCAATACAAGAGAGTTTGAATTATAAGCAGCAGTTCTGAATGGGTTGGTCACAGACACAGTGGGGCCCAAGTTTCAAATAATCTAAATCAAATTAATGGCCCAAGTTTGAATTATAAGCAGCAGTTCTGAATGGGTTGTTAATGGTTGTAGTAGTGCTAGCAATTGACATTCATGCCTTCAGTAATTGTTCACCTCCTTTCATTGTCGCACCTAGTTACCTATCATAGTTTTTTTTTTTTAAGTTAAAAAGGATCCTATAACTATAAAATTATTTTCAAATTTTCGAATACATAATGATGTGAAAAATTGAAAATATTCAACTCTGATCTAAAGTTTCATATTCGAACCCCATCTAATTTTTTATTTTTTTTTTTTTTTTATCTTTTTTTGATTTGTCTATCCTGCTATTCGTAGTGCCACTTGAGCGAATTATTGGAAAGCAATTTAATGGTACTTAACACGATACACGATTTCTTTTTTTTATTGCGGTTCTTACAGAAGAGTTTCTTGTAACTTTTTTTTTTGCTTTTACTTAATAATACTGCTGTTTTAGTTTTTTTTTTTTGTTTTTTTTGGTAATATATATGTTTTAGTTTTTTTTTTTCTCACTAGTTGTAGCTTATAATAGATGGTGATAACTTGTCGAACAAACTCGTCTAACTAACTATAATTCATAAACATCTACGCAAGCTGTGTACTACAAATATCTGAACCACATTCTTTTCATACTTCTTGAATTGCATCCAGTTCCAACATTTTAATGCAGAGAAGGACTTTATTTAATTAAAGAAGTATTATCCTGAAAGAAGATGGTAATCGATCCTAGCTAGAGTCAACTTTCTTTTATATGCGTTAGCAAGGAGTTTAAAAAACACACACACACACACACATATATATATATATATATATAGGATTTAGCGGATGTAAAGTGACTGCACCTAAGAATTGGTGCAATCATATAAAATTACGTCGTTTTATAATGTAAAAGCATTAAATATTGGAAATAATAACCATACAAAGGTGGAAATAAATATAAAACATTAAATATGGGGAATCATAACCATACAAAGTTGTAAATAAATATAATATTTTTATTTTTTACAATTAATTTTAAATGCGAACTTCCTTTCTCCCACCCAAAATGACGTAGTTTTTAGGTGACTGCACCAATCACATTACAAATCATTTTGCCATATATATATATGGGAAATATTACTCTCCTTTCACATTAGGTGACTTATCTCATTTTCTCTCACTTCGATTTTCACACCCCACCTTTTTCTTCTTTTTCTTTTTTCATGTAATGGTGGGACCCACTCATTTTCTCTCTACCACATAAAATAACTATCTTATGTGGAAGGAGATTAATAAAACCCTATATATATAGGGAAAATATTTTCTCATGTTACATGAGAATTCAATTCTCATGTTGTGACCCTTCGATTTGCGTGCAAAGCTTTTCTTTACTTTTTCTTTTTAATAAACGTGGGGCCACCATTAGTTGAGTCACAACATGAGAGTTGAATTCTCATGCAACATGAGAAAATCAAATCCCATATATATATATATGGGGAAAACATTTCTACAGCCACTTTTAATAAGGTTATTTACATCTACTCCCAAAATTACGTCGTTTTGATTAATTAATGATGTTTCTGTAATTTTAGGTGAATTAATGAAGGATGTTTCCATAATTTTGTTTATTTTTTTATCATATGCATTTTACTCAAACATTATTCATTAATACACCTAAAATTACAAAAACACCCTTCATTAATCAAAACGACGTAATTTTTGGGGTAACTGTAGATAACCTTATCTAAAGTGGCTGTAGAAATATTTTTTTCATATATATATATATATATATATATATATATATATATTATATGCTATGAAGCACCGACACTTCAAAAATCCTGACGTGTCGTGTCCGACACTTTCCGACACTCAAATACTTGTTGCAAAAACTCAAAAAAAAGGTTCAAAGGTTACGTTGCGTTCCATTTTGAATTCCAACTATTAGATTCGTTAGATTACGATTTTATTGAGTTTATTATAAACATTTGGGATAAATTATGTTGGGTTTTATGAGAGTTATGTTGTAGGAAAAGTGATTGTGTTATGTTATAGAGATTCGTTTTGCGTGCTGGAGTTTTTTTTTTGCTGCGGGCCCCACAAAATGTTGTGTGTGTAGGAAATTTTTTGTGGTCATGTTAAATGATAGATGATAAAACCCAATTATATTTCTTTGCAAAATTGATCAGTATTATAAGTTTAGCTTTATTTTTTTGTTAAATTATTGAATATTGATATAATATACACTACATAAATTAAAAGTATTATATAATATCAAAACATGTCCTAACGTGTCGAAATTTAACATTTTTTGAAATTAACGTGTCGGAGTGTCGTGTCGTATCTCGTGTCTCGTATCAGTGTTGGTGCAACATAGTATATATGTGTGTGCCCAAATTCCACCACATTACAAGTTCATAATAACTTAATAAGCTACACTATCAAATTATAGTAGAAGTGTGGCACGGTTCATGACCATTTCAAACAATTTATCTTTTCTTGGTAAAAGTTTGATTGTTTGACTCAAAATCGTTACCTTATTAATTTAACAAATTCATTTCTGTGGTGTGTGTGTGTGTGTATATATATATCTAGGGCTAAGCTTCCTCACTCCGAGAGCCCGACCAACATTGGTGACAGGTGAAAGTCTCATAAATAAGTGCTCACCCTCAATGAACTTCAGTGGACGATGCTTAATATAACACCTCGAATATTTAAATGTGTATTTTAATATTATATTGTGAAATGAAAGTTGATGGATTAGTGAAAATCCAAAAATTATGGCCAAAATGGGCAAAAAGGGCAAAATGGTAATTTGCCAACCGTGTGTTCTGAGGCTTAAATACTGAGTTAGAGATTTCATATGACAAAAATAATGCTGAAAATGGAATCAGGGCGAAAAAATTGAGTGAATAGGCAAATTTGGGAAAAAGTGATGAATAATAATTTTTAGTGTTAAAATACTGAGGTGTGAGTGTACCAATAGGTGTGAAATTTTTATCAATATTTTGGAGAAATAAAAATATGTCATGGACTGGAAAAATATGTAGATTAAGAATTTATGATCGGAATTTTTATCGGAGTTAAAGTTAGATCGCGTGTGGGACCCGTGTGACCGAAGTCACTTGGCCCCACCTCCTTTTTCTTCCTTCTTTCCTCTCTTTTCTCCTCCTTCATCCGTGCGCCCTCTGTGAACAAAAAGAAGCCAAAGACACCATTTCTCTCCATTCTTCCCATTTCCTCGTTTCTTCACCGAATCGCTTGATTTTGGTGTTGAAATCTATTGTAAACAACCTTCCAAAGCCATTGGTAACACTTAGAAGCCTTGAATCCATCTCCTTGGCCGCGTTTTGAGCAAAGTCAGATCCGACCCACTTGAGTTCTTGGAGATTTCTTGGAGTTTTGATCTTCTAATGGTTTAGTGAAGCCTTGGTGGTGATCATACAACACATTGTAAGTATATTTGTGGTCTTTTGATGGTTGATTTCATAGATCTATGAATTTGTGTTCAAAGCTTTGATTTTAGATGTGTGATGATAGAGAGCCCAAATGGAAAAATGCTATTAGATGAAAAGGCCTTAGAATCATGTTTGTAAGCTAGAAATGCTATGTTAATTTTTGGTGAAAAATATAGTTTTTTAACTTAGAGAAATTTGAGGAATTTTCATGAAAAATGAGTTTTGGTGTAATTTGGATTTAATGATTGTTGTAGGGTGCCTCACACGGACGGAATTGTGAAAAGTTAAATTGTAGTATACGTTTGACGGATTGCTAAGTATTGAGG
>JAVKPL010013229.1:0-69411 GCA_032173675.1 Gastrolobium villosum | reverse complement strand
TCCCTACTATAACTCAGAAATCATATCTGGACCCCTTCAATCACGAAACCAAGGCCACCATTGGACTCAGCAGCCATTTCCGAGTCGACCCACGTCAGCCCCGTCGCCGGAAAGTCTCCCACGCGCCGCCACGAGCCGCCACAGCAGAACTGCCTTCCCGGCGCGTGTAAGCCACGCGCCGCCTTGCCGGACTCCGTTTGCCACGCGGCTTTCACAGAACGATTCGCCTGGCCTCCCTCTTCCTGTTCTGAGGTTTTAAATCTCGATTGGAGCACTTTTCTTGCTGGGTCCAGTTGGTTCCTCTTCGGTTCTTTGATTATGTCCCTGTTCTGAGTTCCTTTTTTTTTAACAATGGAAGTTGAAAATATTGAGGTTGAGAATAAGCATTCTGAAAAATTATCCGGTAATATTTCCGGTGTTTCTTCATCTTTCGGAGACAACCCAGCTATACAGATCACTAACCACCGTTTAAACGGTAAAAATTATGTGCAATGGCATCAATCTGTCAAGCTGTTTATCCAAGCAAAAGGGAAAATGGGGTATCTTGATGGAAAAAAGGAAAAACCTGGAGCTGATGAACCTGATTATGATAAATGGATGACTGAAAATGCCTTGGTCATGACCTGGTTGACTAACTCTATGGATCCTGATATCAGTCAAACTTATTTGTTTCTTGATACGGCTCAGGAAATTTGGGATGCCGTTAAAGAATATTATTCTGACCTGGGCAATGCTTCTCAGGCTTTTGAACTCAACACCAAGGTAAGAGAGTTACATCAAGAGGGGATGTCTGTTACTGAATACTTTCTTGCTTTAAAAACTCTGTGGCAGGAGTTGGACCTTTATGATGCAGCAGATCTTCAAGGTTTAGAAGCCAATGCAAGGTTTAAAAGTTACTTAGAGAAAAGACGTCTCTATGATTTTCTTGCTGGCCTTAATCGTGATCTTGATGATGTTCGTGGAAGGATATTGGGGCAGAACCCATTACCTTCCATTACAGCTGCTTTTTCTATGGTACGACGGGAAGAACTTCGCCGAAAGGTAATGTTGGGGGACAAGAACTCTAAATCCTCCGATGTATCTGCTTTAGTAGCAAAACATACTCCTCGTTCCCCTAGTGATGCAAAACGTTCTGACCGATGGTGTTCTCACTGCAATAAGAGTGGTCACACTCGCGAAAAATGTTGGGAAATTCATGGAAAACCACCAAACCGGAAAGCAAAGGGGCCAAATAAGAGTCGTGCTTATCAAATCTCTTCTGATGATAAGGGTGAAGAGTCTCGTGCCTCTCCAAATTCCGATGGTGTATTCGTTCCTAAAGCTCAGTATGAGCACTTTCAGAAAGTGATGTCTAAATCTGCTGAGGCAACTAGTCATGTTGCTCAACAAGGTATGGCACTCCATGTTGATCATAGTAGTCGTTGGATTCTTGATTCAGGAGCTTTTGATCATATGACAGGTAATGCATCCTTGTTTTGTTCTTATATCCCTTATTATCACCAGTCACGAATAAGGACTGCTGATGGTAGTTTCTCTACTATTGCGGGAAAGGGATCCATTAAGCTCTCTGAACATATTACTCTGAATTCTGTCCTTCATGTCCCTTCTCTTACTTGTAACCTGATCTCTATTAGTAAACTTTCCTCTGAATTGCATTGTGTTGCTAAATTCTCTGCCAAAACCTGTGTTTTTCAGGAACAGGATTCGGGGATGATGATTGGCAGTGCTAGAGAGGAAGAAGGGCTTTACTATTTTGAAGAAGATTCTCATGAAAAGAGATTTTTTGCAAACCACTCTTTATGTTTATCAGACGATTGTAATGATGTCTTGTTGTGGCATCGTCGTTTAGGACACATGTAACATCCCACATAATTAGTAAAATACACAAGTGTTATATTATATAGATGCATGTGTAAGTTTGTTGGCTTGCGAATTGTTTGGCCTTTGTCATTGGATGAGACTAAGGTAAGTATTTAAATAAAATCATAGGAGGGTGCATATGTAGGCATGTGAAACTTTTATTAAAATCATATGAGAAATTGGATTGTGTGTTATAAGGCTTTAGTGTTTATTGGACTTGGGAAGTGGGCTAGTGTGTGTGTGGACTTGTCACCTTTGGACTTGTCTTGTTGGACCCTTGTTTGTGTTGGCCCAAAGAGGATTCTTGGATCAATCTAGTTCAGCCCAATGTGTATCCATTCCTACCTCCCCTAAGCCTTGTCCAACAAGGTTGTTTGTGTACCAAGGAACTTCCACATGGCTAGATGTATTCCCTCCTCATTTCATGCGCATAAGAGAGTAAATGGGACTTTGAAAATCTGCCAACTTTCCCCTTGTATGACCGCCACATCACCTTAGCTTGTGCATCACTTGATTTCAACTTCATTGCATGGAAGACACATGTACTCCTTAGCATTATTTTGGGCTGCATTCTTCCTCATTTAGGCGCACATGAAGAGGGCTTGAATCAGATTTTTCTATGACACAAATCTGTCTTGCTTGTGGACTTGGAGAACCACCTTACACCTTCCATCATGAGGCTGAAATGTGCAGATTTCTGCATGCTTTTGGCAGTCCATCATGAACCAAATCTGTCCCTTGCCTCCACATGCTCTAAAAGAAGGATTTTGGGCAGATTGCATGTGCTTTGTGTGGAGGAGAAATATGCCAACTCCCTCCACTCCACCATGTGTGCAAGACTTGGCTGTTTGTGCAAAAAAAAAAGTTCTGACTTAGGTAGCAATCAGATCTGAACCTCTCCTCTCCTCACTCCTTGCATGTGCTTAGTGTATATTAGAAGCAACCCCTTGCTTGTTTTGACCTAGAGTGCAGTCCCACTCCTACAAGAAACCAGAATTTTCATAATACTTCATCATTGCAACCCCTCCTCACTTTTCCTTTAAGTTATGCGCACAAGAGGGACTCTCCCTCACTTTGCACAAGTTCAGCCAACATCTCCTCCTCCTCCTCACTCTCTAGCCGAGCATACAAGTACTTTGGCCTAAGACACAAGTGAAGTGTGAGTTTCTCCTCTCTTTCCCCTCACTGTTCAGCCTTGGTACTCACCCTTGGAAGCTGCCCAAGATTGTCCTCCTCACCATTTATGCGCATAGATCATCTCCTAGGAAGTGTGGACTTGTTGTTGGTAGAACTAGAAAGGTGTGGTGTGTGAGCAAGAAGTGTGTGCTACAAGAGGTAAGCCTAGAACTTAGACCTTTTACTTTGTGTGAAACCATGTGCATGAGATGTCTACTTGGCTCTATTTTGTGTTGAATTCTTGAATGAGCATGTGAAGGAATAAGGATGGAGTTACTTGATGATACTTGTGTGTTTTCATTATTGCATGAGACCTTCTTTAAGCCTTATAGCACATTGCATGATGGAATAGAATGAAAGTCCCATGATCATGCTTAAGAAATATGCCACTGTTTTGGAATGAATCTACCACTGTTTTGAGGATGCATATGCCACTGTTTCGGTTTGACAAGAGCACCATCTTGATGCCACTGTTTTGTATAAAAGTGCCACTGTTTTGAGGATGCATATGCCACTGTTTCGGTTGGACAAGATCACCATTTTGATGCCACTGTTTCTGCACACAATACTCACTGTTTTAGTACATAATGTGCCACTGTTTCTACATGAAATGCTCACTGTTTTGATACCACACATGTCACTGTTTTGCACCAAAAATACTCACTGTTTTAGTACTTAATGAGCCACTGTTTCTGCATAAAATAACCACCATATTGATGTTCAAACACCACTATTTATGCCACTGTTTTAATGTCCAAAAATCATGATTTATGCCACTGTTTTAATCACCATTTATGCCACTGTCTTAATGTTCAAAAATCCTTCTTTATGCCACTGTTTTGATGTGTAAATACCTCTACCTATGCCACTGTTTCAATGTTCAAATATCACCACTAATGTCACTGTTTTGGATGTTCAAATGTACCATTCATGCCACTGTTTTGATGCACAAATAACACTACTTATGCCACTGTTGATGTTCAAATGCCACTGTCTAATGCCACTGTTCTGCCACTGTTTTGAGGTCCAAAGTGCCACTGTTTCTGTTTTAAAATGGTCACTGTTTCTGCTGTAAGGTGCTACTGTTTTTCTGCTGTAAAACGTCACTGTTTCTGTCCACTGTTTTTAAGTAAAACGTCACTGTTTCTGTCCACTGTTTTTAAGGAAAACGTCAATGATTTCTGCTCACTGTTTTAAGGAACAAACGTCACTGTTTTCTGCTGTAAAACGCTGTTGTATGCTCACTGTTTTTCTGCTGTAAAACACTGCTGTATGGTCACTATTTTCCACTGTAAAACGCTGCTGTATGCTCACTATTTCTGCTGTAAATCGCCGCTGTAAATGATTGGTTGTAATTGATTTAGGTGCGCTTAAGAAGTGAGATACTTCGCTGCTGTTTGGTATTGTTTAAAGGCACGCAAGGTAAGTGTCAGGCGATATTACCTAATGTGACTATTGACTACTGGTATAAAGTTGTGACATGATGCTCCATATTCCGTAAAAGTATTATGTTCCTTATGATGAAAGGAAACTGCCAAAAATGTGCCGTGATGGCTATATGATTATGAGGTAAAGACGTTATGTGGCAGCATAACGCATATGATAAGTATATGTGCCGTGATGGCTATATGAAAAGTATATAAGCATGCACCTTACATCATACCGCATTTTTGTACGTTTTGTGTGTGAAAGCATAGCATGGCATGCATGTACCAAGAGCATATAGGCCTTGTTTTTAGAATAGTTATGTACAGGACCATGTGTTTGAGCAAGCATCATATAGGCATCCCCAAGGTACGGGGGTATGGGACACTTGGCATCAGTCCGCATAGGCCCACAGTTGGAATCAACAGGGAGCTCAGGTGCCAAGGTATACTTGATTCCACTGTGAAGTGCGCGCACGACGGTGCTAAAAGCGCAAAGGAAAGGCGTTATATACGCAATATATGAATATGATGAAAAGGAAAGGCGATATATGCGCAATATATATGAATATGATGAAAAGGAAAAAGGAAAAGGAACAAGGATATGTTGAAGTGACTGTTTATGATTTTGTGCCTAGTTAATACTGTTATATTACTGGTTTTGTTGCCACACTACTGGGATTATTCTCACCCCTTCGGGGCTGCTATTTTTCCAAAATGGCAGGAGGACGTAAAAGCATTTGAAGGAGTGATGTTTTGCTGTTGATTGCTGATGCATGGATTATCACTGTTGCTGTTTGATTGATTGGATGACTGTAATGTTTAATGTTTTGGTACTCTTGGATGACTGTAGACTTTATCATCTTTATTTTATCTTGAACTTTTATGAACAGCGGCTATTTTGGAAAACGTTTGTGAAAGGAATTTTTAAAAGACTTAAGTGCTGAAGTTTTTACAGTGCACCTTACGGGAGGTGTTTTTATGAGCAAACGAACTCCGATTTACTATTATTTTATATGCATGCGAAGCCCTCAACGTGCTCTTTCTAAATCACTTGAAATATTTTTTATCGTCCAAACAGAAGTGATAAGAATTGTAGAAACGCTTTTCGGTTTTGAATTTATAGAATAAGAATCTTTGTTAGCTCATGTGACGTAACGACTATAATTCCGCTTAGCAAACGACTCTCTTGGATGCATACAAGGGAGGGCGTTACACTAATTGGTATCAGAGCAGTTTGGTCCATGGATTTGCTTGTGATTGATTGAATTGATTGTTGATTGTGTTTATCTGCTGATTGACTGTCTAAATGTGCTATAGTTTAAGTGATTGAATATATATTAGCTAGGGTAGTTAGATTGTTTAGGCCGTTCTGTGATAAGACACGGATGCATAGTTAACTTATCCGAATTGAACTCGAGTACCTACTTGGGACTGCTGTCATAAATAACTTGCGGTGAGCCTGATCAACTCATTGCATGATATTGTGAGTGCAGAATCATGGCAGGTGGTCGCGGTTCAACTCGGGGAAGGTCTGGCGATGCGGAAGAGGATCTTATCACTACCATTGGGGGACTGGCAACGTTTATTCAGAATATGAGCCAAGAATGGCGCGACCATAGGCAACAGAATTAGAACCAACCCCCACTGCATGACAATGCAGAAGAAATTGCCCGTCGGAGGTTGAAAGACTTCCGCAACTTCCAACCACCTACCTTGAGGGTGAAGACAACCCTGAGGCTGCAGCGAAGTGGCTGCAGATGATCGAGCACATTTTCGAACGCATGGCATGCCCGGAAGCGCAGAAGACCGATTACGCGTCGTACCAGCTGATGGGAGAAGCTTTAACATGGTGGACTGGTGCGAGGGCTCTGCTGAGAGCTCAGGACGTTGAACTAACTTGGGCCGTGTTCGGACAAGTATTTTTGGATAAGTATTTTCCTAAGGCAATGAGAAGAATGAAGCACACTGAACTGCTGTCACTTAGGCAGGATAATATGTCGGTCAATGAGTATATTGCAAAATTTGGGCAGCTGATCGAGTACGCCAACTTTGACCGGAACATTTATGATGAAGAATGGCAGGTGGAGAAGTTCGAAAGCGGATTACATCCGGAAATCCGTAAACTCTTTGTGACGACGGCTAATCGTACACTTCCGGAGCTCATCAACCAGAGTCGACAGGCAGAAGGAATCATTAACGAGGCCAAGAATCTGAATAAGCAACCAGCACAATTCCACGGAGGAAACAGAGCAGGCAGGTTCTTCAGGACGGCACCTGGTAGGGGTCGAGGCAGAGGTCCGCAGTTGCAGGCGCGGCCTGGAAATTTTAAGAGAAGCAATACTGTTGGTCAATCGTCAACTGGACGGCAGGGTGCGACTGTTTGTGCTACATGTGGAAAGAACCACTTTGGAGTTTGTCGCAAGAACAACAATGCATGTTTCAGATGTGGCCAGCAGGGACATTTTGCTTACAAATGTCCCCAGAACGCTGATCAACAGCCTACGCAAGCACGGGTGTTCGCACTGGATGCGAAAGATGGTAGTTTTCAACCTTTCTCTCTCATTTCTTTGTTACAAGTTAGAAAAGAGCTCCGCAAGGGAGCAGCAGGGTATCTTTTGTCGATCGAGGCTGAGACCTCGGTTGACCATCAAATTCAGGATATACCGGTAGTTAGAGAATTCGAGGAGGTATTCCCGGATGAAATACCTCGATTGCCTCCTCATAGGGAAATAGAATTTTCCATCGAACTTGTTCCTGGAGTTGGACCAATCTCCATTGCTCCGTATCGCATGGCGCCTTTGGAACTTCGCGAGTTGAAGAAGCAGATAGAAGAATTGTTGGCAAAGGAATTCATCAGACCGAGTACCTCTCCGTGGGGTGCTCCAGCCATCTTGATTAAGAAGAAGGATGGTAGTCTACGTCTGTGTGTAGATTACCGACAGCTGAACAAAGTAATGGTGAAGAATAAGTATCCGCCACCGAGGATCGACGATTTGATGGACCAGCTGAGAGGATCCAGAGTCTTTTCCAAGATAGATTTACGATCGGGATACCATCAAATCCGGGTCAAACCGGAGGATATTCCGAAAACCGCTTTTAGGACTCGTTATGGGCACTACGAATATCAGGTGATCCCATTCGGACTCACAAATGCTCCAGCGGTATTCATGGACTACATGAACCGCATCTTCCGCCCGTTCCTTGATCAGTTTGTTATTGTGTTTATCGACGATATTCTGATTTACTCTACTAATGAAGAGCTGCATGCGGAACATTTGAGGATTGTCTTGCAAATATTGAAGGAGAAGCAGTTGTACGCGAAGTGGTCGAAGTGCGAGTTTTGGCTTAAGGAGGTCCAGTTTCTGGGCCATGTCATTTCGTCAGAAGGTATCGCGGTGGACCCCAGCAAGGTTGAAGCTGTAATGAATTGGGAACGACCCAAGACTGTCACCGAAGTAAGAAGTTTCTTAGGTCTGGCTGGATATTATCGAAGGTTCATCCAGAATTTCTCTCAGATAGTGCAACCTCTTACCCGTCTCACTCGGAAGGATAAGCCGTTTGAGTGGACTGAAGCTTGTGAAGAATGTTTCATGGAACTGAAGAGCAGGTTAACGAGTGCTCCCGTACTCACGATTCCGGATCCTACCCGGAAGTTCGAAGTATACTGTGATGCGTCGCTGAAAGGACTTTGATGCGTGTTGATGCAGGATCGTATGGCGGTAGCCTATGCATCTCGACAACTAAAGCCTCACGAAGAAAATTATCCTACGCACGATTTGGAGTTAGCAGCTGTAGTATTCGCACTTAAAATCTGGAGGCACCACTTGTATGGTTCGCAGTTTGACGTGTTCAGCGATCATAAGAGTTTGAAGTATTTGTTCGACCAGAAGGAGCTGAATATGCGGCAACGACGGTGGATGGAATTTCTGAAGGACTACGATTTTGAACTTAAATACCACCCAGGAAAGGCAAACGTGGTAGCTGACGCCCTGAGTAGGAAGACACTGCACACTGCAACTCTGATGATGGAAGAATTGAAATTGTTTGAGGCCTTTCGAGACTTGAATTTATCTGTAGAGGAGAGAGGGCATAGCATAAGATTGGGAAGTATAAAGGTGGAGAATGAATTGATAAGTAGAATTAAGGAGGCTCAGAAAGATGAAGAGTTAGTCCGCGAATTGGTTGGTAACCAAGAGGTAGTAAAGGATGAGAATGATATCTGGGTGATTGTCGATCGTTTAACGAAGTCGGCTCATTCTTGCGTGTTAGAACCACATATAATACAGAGAGGCTTGCCAGGATTTACCTTCAGGAGATTGTGAAGCTGCACGGAGTTCCTACGAGTATTGTCAGTGATCGTGATCCCAAGTTTACATCTAAGTTCTGGGAATCTTTTCAAAGAGCATTAGGGACTCACTTGAAATTGAGTACTGCTTGTCATCCGCAGACTGATGGACAGACGGAACGCACCATTCAAGCATTAGAGGACATGTTGCGAGCATGTGTTTTGGAGTTAGGAGGCAGCTGGGATAATTATCTTTCTTTGATTGAATTTGCTTACAACAATAGTTACCACTCCAGTATTCAGATGGCACCGTATGAAGCCCTGTATGGGAGAAAATGCAGATCCCCTTTATGTTGGACTGAAGTAGGTGAGCGAAGTATGTTAGGACCTGATCTAATTCAAGAAACATCCGAACAGGTAAAGACGATTCGAGAAAATATGCAGCGGGCTCAGGCCAGACAGAAGAGTTATTACGACAAGCGTCATAAGCCTCTATCTTTCGAAGTCGGAGACCATGTATTCTTGAGAATCACTCCTACATCGGGACTCGGAAGGAGAATGGGAGTTAAGAAGTTAAGTCCATGGTACTTAGGACCGTATCTGATCATGGACCGGATTGGAGAGTCTGCTTACCGGTTGGCTTTACCACCCAATCTGTCAGGAATTCACAATGTATTTCATGTGTCGCAGCTACGGAGGTATCTCTCTGATCCATCTCATGTATTACAGCCAGAAGAAGTGGAATTAAAGGAAAATCTGACATATCAAGTGCAACCGTTCCAAATTCTTGAAAGATCCGTCAAGCGACTCCGTTCTAAAGAGATTCCTTTGGTGAAAGTATTATGGAACAACAGATCGGCAGTTGAAGCCACTTGGGAGCGCGAGGACGACATTCGGAAACGCTATCCAGAACTGTTTAACTCTTAAGTAAGTTTATTTTGCGGACAAAATTCCTATTTGGTGGGGAGAGTGTAACATCCCACATAATTAGTAAAATACACAAGTGTTATATTATATAGATGCATGTGTAAGTTTGTTGGCTTGCGAATTGTTTGGCCTTTGTCATTGGATGAGACTAAGGTAAGTATTTAAATAAAATCATAGGAGGGTGCATATGTAGGCATGTGAAACTTTTATTAAAATCATATGAGAAATTGGATTGTGTGTTATAAGGCTTTAGTGTTTATTGGACTTGGGAAGTGGGCTAGTGTGTGTGTGGACTTGTCACCTTTGGACTTGTCTTGTTGGACCCTTGTTTGTGTTGGCCCAAAGAGGATTCTTGGATCAATCTAGTTCAGCCCAATGTGTATCCATTCCTACCTCCCCTAAGCCTTGTCCAACAAGGTTGTTTGTGTACCAAGGAACTTCCACATGGCTAGATGTATTCCCTCCTCATTTCATGCGCATAAGAGAGTAAATGGGACTTTGAAAATCTGCCAACTTTCCCCTTGTATGACCGCCACATCACCTTAGCTTGTGCATCACTTGATTTCAACTTCATTGCATGGAAGACACATGTACTCCTTAGCATTATTTTGGGCTGCATTCTTCCTCATTTAGGCGCACATGAAGAGGGCTTGAATCAGATTTTTCTATGACACAAATCTGTCTTGCTTGTGGACTTGGAGAACCACCTTACACCTTCCATCATGAGGCTGAAATGTGCAGATTTCTGCATGCTTTTGGCAGTCCATCATGAACCAAATCTGTCCCTTGCCTCCACATGCTCTAAAAGAAGGATTTTGGGCAGATTGCATGTGCTTTGTGTGGAGGAGAAATCTGCCAACTCCCTCCACTCCACCATGTGCGCAAGACTTGGCTGTTTGTGCAAAAAAAAAAGTTCTGACTTAGGTAGCAATCAGATCTGAACCTCTCCTCTCCTCACTCCTTGCATGTGCTTAGTGTATATTAGAAGCAACCCCTTGCTTGTTTTGACCTAGAGTGCAGTCCCACTCCTACAAGAAACCATAATTTTCATAATACTTCATCATTGCAACCCCTCCTCACTTTTCCTTTAAGTTATACGCACAAGAGGGACTCTCCCTCACTTTGCACAAGTTCAGCCAACATCTCCTCCTCCTCCTCACTCTCTAGCCGAGCATACAAGTACTTTGGAAGAAAGAAAGACTAAGCTAACTCTTCTTCCCTCACCTCTCATAACCGTGGCCTAAGACACAAGTGAAGTGTGAGTTTCTCCTCTCTTTCCCCTCACTGTTCAGCCTTGGTACTCACCCTTGGAAGCTGCCCAAGATTGTCCTCCTCACCATTTATGCGCATAGATCATCTCCTAGGAAGTGTGGACTTGTTGTTGGTAGAACTAGAAAGGTGTGGTGTGTGAGCAAGAAGTGTGTGCTACAAGAGGTAAGCCTAGAACTTAGACCTTTTACTTTGTGTGAAACCATGTGCATGAGATGTCTACTTGGCTCTATTTTGTGTTGAATTCTTGAATGAGCATGGTGAAGGAATAAGGATGGAGTTACTTGATGATACTTGTGTGTTTTCATTATTGCATGAGATCTTCTTTAAGCCTTATAGCACATTGCATGATGGAATAGAATGAAAGTCCCATGATCATGCTTAAGAAATATGCCACTGTTTTGGAATGAATCTACCACTGTTTTGAGGATGCATATGCCACTGTTTCGGTTTGACAAGAGCACCATCTTGATGCCACTGTTTTGTATAAAAGTGCCACTGTTTTGAGGATGCATATGCCACTGTTTCGGTTGGACAAGATCACCATTTTGATGCCATTGTTTCTGCACACAATACTCACTGTTTTAGTACATAATGTGCCACTGTTTCTACATGAAATGCTCACTGTTTTGATGCCACACATGTCACTGTTTTGCACCAAAAATACTCACTGTTTTAGTACTTAATGAGCCACTGTTTCTGCATAAAATAACCACCATATTGATGTTCAAACACCACATTTATGCCACTGTTTTAATGTCCAAAAATCATGATTTATGCCACTGTTTTATCACCATTTATGCCACTGTCTTAATGTTCAAAAATCCTTCTTTATGCCACTGTTTTGATGTGTAAATACCTCTACCTATGCCACTGTTTCAATGTTCAAATATCACCACTAATGTCACTGTTTTGGATGTTCAAATGTACCATTCATGCCACTGTTTTGATGCACAAATAACACTACTTATGCCACTGTTGATGTTCAAATGCCACTGTCTAATGCCACTGTTCTGCCACTGTTTTGAGGTCCAAAGTGCCACTGTTTCTGTTTTAAAATGGTCACTGTTTCTGCTGTAAGGTGCTACTGTTTTTCTGCTGTAAAACGTCACTGTTTCTGTCCACTGTTTTTAAGTAAAACGTCACTGTTTCTGTCCACTGTTTTTAAGGAAAACGTCAATGATTTCTGCTCACTGTTTTAAGGAACAAACGTCACTGTTTTCTGCTGTAAAACGCTGCTGTATGCTCACTGTTTTTCTGCTGTAAAACACTGCTGTATGCTCACTGTTTTCCACTGTAAAACGCTGCTGTATGCTCACTGTTTCTGCTGTAAATCGCCGCTGTAAATGATTGGTTGTAATTGATTTAGGTGCGCTTAAGAAGTGAGATACTTCGCTGCTGTTTGGTATTGTTTAAAGGCACGCAAGGTAAGTGTCAGGCGATATTACCTAATGTGACTATTGACTACTGGTATAAAGTTGTGACATGATGCTCCATATTCCGTAAAAGTATTATGTTCCTTATGATGAAAGGAAACTGCCAAAAATGTGTCGTGATGGCTATATGATTATGAGGTAAAGACGTTATGTGGCAGCATAACGCATATGATAAGTATATGTGCCGTGATGGCTATATGAAAAGTATATAAGCATGCACCTTACATCATACCGCATTTTTGTACGTTTTGTGTGTGAAAGCATAGCATGGCATGCATGTACCAAGAGCATATAGGCCTTGTTTTTAGAATAGTTATGTACAGGACCATGTGTTTGAGCAAGCATCATATAGGCATCCCCAAGGTACCGGGGTATGGGACACTTGGCATCAGTCCGCATAGGCCCACAGTTGGAATCCACAGGGAGCTCAGGTGCCAAGGTATACTTGATTCCACTGTGAAGTGCGCGCACGACGGTGCTAAAAGCGCAAAGGAAAGGCGTTATATACGCAATATATGAATATGATGAAAAGGAAAGGCGTTATATGCGCAATATATATGAATATGATGAAAAGGAAAAAGGAAAAGGAACAAGGATATGTTGAAGTGACTGTTTATGATTTTGTGCCTAGTTAATACTGTTATATTACTGGTTTTGTTGCCACACTACTGGGATTATTCTCACCCCTTCGGGGCTGCTATTTTTCCAAAATGGCAGGAGGACGTAAAAGCATTTGAAGGAGTGATGTTTTGCTGTTGATTGCTGATGCATGGATTATCACTGTTGCTGTTTGATTGATTGGATGACTGTAATGTTTAATGTTTTGGTACTCTTGGATGACTGTAGACTTTATCATCTTTATTTTATCTTGAACTTTTATGAACAGCGGCTATTTTGGAAAACGTTTGTGAAAGGAATTTTTAAAAGACTTAAGTGCTGAAGTTTTTACAGTGCACCTTACGGGAGGTGTTTTTATGAGCAAACGAACTCCGATTTACTATTATTTTATATGCACGCGAAGCCCTCAACGTGCTCTTTCTAAATCACTTGAAATATTTTTTATCGTCCAAACAGAAGTGATAAGAATTGTAGAAACGCTTTTCGGTTTTGAATTTAAATATGAGAATCTTTGTTAGCTCATGTGACGTTAACGACTCTAATTCCGCTTAGCAAACGACTCTCTTGGATGCATACAAGGGAGGGCTTACAACACACAAATTTCTTTTATCTTCAAAAGTTGTTTCCAAACTTATTTATCAATAAAAAACCAAGTTCCTTTTTTTGTGAGGATTGTCAGTTTGCCAAACACTCTCGTGTTTCTTATTCTCCCAGAGATTATCATGTTTCGTCTCCATTTACATTGATTCATAGTGATATTTGGGGGCCAGCTCGTGAAAAAAATATATCTGGAACTCGTTGGTTTATTACCTTCATTGATGATCATTCTAGAGTATGCTGGGTATATCTTCTAAAGGATAAGTCTGAAGCGGCAGCCACTTTTAAAAAATTTCATGCTATGGTACAAACTCAATTCCAGACCTCTATCCAAATCCTGCGAACTGACAACGGTACTGAATATTTTAATTCTGTTCTTGGTGATTACCTAACCAAGCAAGGCATTATCCATCAAAGTTCTTGTCCTAACACCCCTCAACAAAATGGGGTGGCTGAAAGAAAAAATAGACATCTCATTGAAGTTGCTAGAGCCCTCTTGTTTTCAATGCATGTCCCTAAATACCTGTGGGGGGAGGCCGTCTTGACTGCCTCATATCTCATCAATCGGATGCCCTCTCGTGTCCTAAATTTTCATTCTCCCATTTTTTGCCTTACCCGCTCTTTTCCCTCCTTTCGTACTCTCTCTTATATTCCTCCAAAGTTGTTTGGCTGTGTAGTTTTTGTTCATATTCCTCAACATCAAAGGTCCAAACTTGATCCAAAGTCTATTAGATGTGTTTTCATAGGGTACCCTCCTAATCAAAAAGGTTACAAGTGCTACTCACCTTCTCTTCGAAAGGTCTTTGTTTCTATGGATGTTACCTTTTATGAAACACAATCATTTTTTCCCTCGACTTCTCTTCAGGGGGAGTCTATCGGTGTAAAAGAAGACAAGTCTTGGATTCCAAATAATTCTTCTGTCTTACCTTTACCTTTGGAAACATCTGTTGTTCCTTTACCTTTGGAGACAGGGGGAGCTAATGTACAGGAGACAAGGACAGGAACTGTACCAGAGACTGGAGATCCTCCCGGTAAATGGGGAAAATTCTACAGCAGGCGTAAATCTCCTCAAGATCCTCTAGACTGCCAGGATTCTGACCCGTGTCCTAGTTCCAGCAATCCACTTGAGAACACTGGTACAGCTGACCTAGATATGCCTATTGCCCTTCGAAAAGGTACTAGATCTTGCACTGCTCATCCTATTTCTCATCACATTTCATATGAAAAGTTGTCTCCAGGTTTTCGTGCTTTCAACACTATATTAGACGGTACAAAAATACCAAAAAATATCCAAGAGGCACTTAATGACCCTAAATGGAGGGATGCTGTCTTTGAAGAAATGGATGCACTTAAAAAAATGGAACTTGGGAGTCCGTGGTACTTCCCAGAGGAAAGAAAACTGTAGGTTGCAAGTGGGTGTTCACAATAAAATTTAATGCAGATAACAGCATCAACAAATATAAGGCCAGATTGGTTGCCAAAGGATTTACCCAGACTTATGGGATAGACTATCAGGAGACGTTTGCTCCTGTTGCCAAACTTAATTCTATCCGAGTCCTACTATCACTTGCTGCCAACTTTGATTGGCCCTTGCATCAATTGGACGTAAAGAATGCTTTCTTAAATGGGGATTTACATGAGGAAGTTTACATGGATCCACCACCTGGTTTTGAAGAAGGAGATGGTTCTGTATGCATGTTGAAGAAGTCTCTTTATGGACTTAAACAATCCCCTAGAGAGTGGTTTGAAAAATTTACTCGTGCTGTTAAAGAAAGGGGATTTATCCAAGCTCAGACTGATCACACTTTATTTTTTAAACACTCCGATAGTGGCAAAATTGCTATCCTCATTGTTTATGTTGATGACATAATTGTCACAGGTGATGACTGGGAGGAAATAAAATCTTTAAAGGGGGGTTTAGCTAATCTGTTTGAACTAAAGGATCTTGGATCACTCAAATATTTCCTTGGAATGGAAATTGCTCGTAGCAAAGCGGGAATTTCCTTATCTCAAAAGAAATATATCCTAGACCTGCTACAAGAAACAGGTATGCTTGGGTGCAAGCCTGCAGAAACTCCAGTTGAACCCAATATTAAATTGGGAATTGAAGATGGAAAGGATGTTGACAGGGAGCAGTACCAAAGGTTGGTAGGGAAGCTGATCTATTTATCTCACACTCGACCTGATATTGCATTTGCCGTTAGCATGGTTAGCCAATTCATGCATTCTCCTAAGGAAAAGCACCTTAGTGCGGTTTATAGAATTCTCAAGTACCTCAAAAACACACCTGGTCGAGGAATGCTCTTTAAAAGAGGACACAAGAGGATGATAGAAATCTATACAGATGCTGATTGGGCTGGCTCTGCATTGGACCGAAGATCCACTTCAGGATATTGTACCTATGTCTGGGGGAATCTTGTGACCTGGAGAAGTAAAAAACAAACTGTTGTTGCCAGAAGCAGTGCAGAAGCAGAATTTCGAGCGTTAGCTCATGGTATTTGTGAAGGAATCTGGTTAAGAAGACTTCTTGAAGAATTAAAGATATCTTATTCTCTACCTGTGAGACTTTATTGTGATAATAAGGCTGCTGTCAGTATTGCTCAAAATCCTGTTCATCATGACAGAACCAAACATGTGGAGGTGATCGTCATTTTATCAAAGAAAAATTGGAGGAGGGTAGTGTATGTTTGTCATATATACCTACCAAGGAGCAAACAGCCGACATTCTCACCAAAGGATTACACAAACCCATCTTTGAGGATTTAATTAGCAAGTTGGGGATGATCAATATATATCTCCCAACTTGAGGGGGAGTGTAGAATATTCTAGAGTCTCTTAATTATTTCTAACTACTTGTCTCTTTGAGTAGTGTGATGTCTCTTTGATTAGTGTGATGTCTCTTTGATTAGTGTGATGTCTCTTTGGTTACTGTGTATTTTATTTATTACCTCATCTCCTTAACTACTTTGTAATCTGTATATAATGAACCTTTTGGGTGTCAATCAATATATGAAAAAGTATATTTCAGTCTTATATTTCTACAAAGATCTATTTCATTAACACCTTCACATTTTTTTCTCAGTATTTTTCTATGACACCAAGAGTGCCCTCACTTACTAGTCCATGCATTCAGCGCATCAGGACCACCAAATACATCTCAACTTTGAGCGGTGCTCGCCTGGGACTTCCAAGAGCAACACCTCTTAGGATTCAATCCACAAGGGAAACCCATGACAATCTTAATCATCACTTCATCATCAACATGTGTGCTAAGGTATAACTTGCACACCGGGACTCCATCATGAATCCCATAACCAATTGAGCGTTCAATGACACTCCAAAGAGACAATCTCTTCAAACACTTCCCATCATAGGGGATTTCACTTACATCATTGTTCTTTTACCAAAGAATTTACTAATTCATTACAGCACTGGTATATATAGATATATAGGCACCCCGGCCTTCACAAAATGTATGTACCTATATATACTGGCATTTAGCCTTCACAGGATCATTATCCAACTCTTTATCATAGTATATATATATATAGAACCCATCATGCAATTTTGAGTTACCATAGTCCATTTCAAATATCTCTAGCAATTTCGCCCTTTCAAAATACAATAATCACCACACTCAGTTATATTTTCTCACCTCACATTTGTCAAGTCCAACCATCATTATATTATGGACCCCCATACTTTCAATCAAATTTGTTTAATGCCATCCATGGCAATTTCCTCAACTTCTTATATTATACTTTCTATACATTATTATACTCTCTCTCAAGTTCAAACAATATTAAACCATCATGGACTACAATCCCACTTTTCAACATTGAATCATCCAACACATCATTTTCATAGTTCTTTTTGGATCCTCACATTCCTCAATTCAAATTTTGAAGATTCAATTCACTTGTACTTCCAAACATTTTAATTCATCCAAGTGTATGCCCTTCTCAAGGGTCTTATAACCTTCTTATTTAACCCTAAGGTATCCAAGCTTACATATAAGCACTCATTCAAATTTTCACAAATTAATCGGGTTTCCAAATCCCCACCATTTCCAGGTTATACCACTAGTTCCACATATACTCAATTATTTTAACTCCCCATACATTTAGGGATGACTTACCAACATCATCATCATAATATCCACTCAATTCAATCATACTTATTAACCATAAGACCACACATTCAACTATGGTAGAATTCTACCCAAAATAGTTAAACATATTATCTCAATTTATTCTCACTAAGTCCTTAATTACATCAAATTCACTTACTGAAATATCTATCCGCGGAGCAGTCAATACTGCACCCACAACCACAGTCTAAGGACTGGCATTGGTGCTCCAAGGTTTTCACGAAGGCATCTTATACTGACCACACATATAACACGAAGAAATGGGTTGATCAGGCCCAAACTAAGGAATCACATGTGCAGTACTCAATAAGAGTCTACGTGCAACTATACAACACTCACCACAATCATACGACATTCAGATTTCCCTAAGAAACTACTCTGATACCATAAATGTAAAACCCTGTTGTTAACCGGTGTGTTATCACCAAATATGACATTAAGCGCAGTTACAATCACAGCGGTTCATTTATAAAACACGGGTAAACTTTTTCCTTTTTAATATCATTTTCTCCAATAAAATAACTGTGATTATAACCTAACACTTTATGCGAAATGATTAATACCAAAGCCTAATACCATACACTCTTTTGTTTAGAGGTTGCCAAGTGGTTCCCATAAACCAACAAGGCTAAAACTCCTTCTTTCCATTTTTATCACTAAATGTCTTAACCATTTTATTTATTCCAACAAATTTTAAACCTATCAAATGCTTCTCATTTCTCATTATTTTATATATTTCTTCGTTAGCTACGAGTGGGTTCAAACCGCGCCCAATTTGGAGCTTTGTAGCTCAAGTTATGCCAATTTTACTAATTCACGTGTATGCTGAACGGGCAACGAGCGCTAAAACGCCCGAGTTTAACGTTTTAGCGCCCACGGACAGAAAACAATTATTTCTCACAGGTTCCAGGGCGCTAAAGCGCCCATACTGGGCGTTTTAGCGCCCAGTGACATAAAGTTTAAGCTCTTCACAGCTTTAGCAACTATGCAGGGCAATCTAGGGGCATGTGTTCCCGACCTTCTACAGTCCAGTTCCTAACTCCGTTTAATCTCAATTTTTGACACAACATAGAGGGTACACTATCTTCAAAATGGTGTGTGGCTCATCCCTATTGGATCACAGTGGAGGGAGATACGTTCTCCCAAAGTTTGCTAAAAACATGCCAATTTCCCGAAAATTGGCCAGAATTCCCTTTGTTTTTACAACAATCCCTATTCTTGTTCAATATAACCTAAACACATATGGTTATGTAAAATCACATGGGTGGCACACACAAGGACCAGCAATGCCTTGAGGCACTTACAACCCATGACAGTCCATTTACAGATATGATATTCATTATCTTTCAATCACAAATGTTTCATTACATGCTTTTGTTAACTAGCATAATAATTCATTCATGAATTAGGCTTAGAGCCCTTTACATTACATTTACATGCTTCCAATACATCATAGGTGGCTATGGACAGATCCCATGCTCACACAAAAGATACATATACATCAAAGGTACAATTATACATCAATTTTTGAAAGACTTTCATATATTCATGAATATACCAAACATGACAATTATCAAAATGCAACATGTCCATGACCTAAGTCCAAAATATGATACACTATGCTAGGTGTATCCAACAGAATCCTCTAACACGTTGTGCCCTCCATATGCACCTCATGCTCCACTCCTCCAGGCTCAACCTACCCTGAAATGATGTCCCCAAACATGGGGTGAAATATACAAATATATCTCAGTAAACCAAGGGTACTAGAGGATCACTCCTCCCCATGGCTCACTCAGTGTGCAATATCTAACAAAGTATGACATGCAAGACATACAATATCACAACAGCTGGGCACAATCCAAGAACATCTACAGCTGGATTACGTTCAAAGACCCCATCGTATAACTCCCGGAATCTTCCTGGTGCCTCTCCCATGGTTGAGACGACTCCATGGCAAAACCCAACTGGAACTCCTCATGAGTCCTATCCAGCGGAAGTCCCACATTTTGGATCATCCTGGTACCGCTCCCAGAGTCGGCCCCACGGCAAAACCCGACCGAAATCCCCAGCGGGATATACAGTGGAAGTCCAACGTTTGGATCATCCTGGTACCGCTCCCAGAGTCGGTCCCACGGCAAAACCAGACTGGAATCCCCAGCAGGATTATCCAGCGGAAGTCCAAACCAACACACATCTACTGGCTAGATATCAAACAATTCACACACAACATGCTCCAAGCATGTCACACAATCAAGCAATAATGCATGAAAAAACATAATCACATAATGTCCAATGACACAAAATCCAACCACAACCTTCCACTAGGTGTGGTGGAGCACACAAGGGACTAAACCCAAGTTCCAAAGGTTTACCTCAACTCCGAGCCAATGCTCCATACGTAAGCTCCAAGCTTAATCCACTTCCATAGCGTCCAAGAGAGGTAACCTATACGATCAACAACACCATTACCTCAATAGGTCGAATTACTCATGCCCATCAATCTAAGGGTATTCAATCCAATTCAACACTCATACTCATCATATAATCATATTAAAACATCATACCATTACTTATCAATCCACTTCTTTCACAATTCAATTTTCACAGATCTTAGGCATCATGCAAATTATTTGATTGAATCAATTGGAATTGTGGAGGGGACTGAATATTTGAAACAACTAAATATTTGATTGAATCAATTGGAATTGTGGAGCGGACTGAATAAACGTAAATGAATTTGTTTACATAATGTCTTCAAATTATTGCTTCATCAGTATGCCCCAATGAAGATTAGTTGCAAAGAATTTTGAACATATATAGTTTGTATAATAATTTATTACATTATGATATAGATAAAAATAATAAATTTGAAAACCCAGTTGATTCTTCAGTAATACAACTTTGAGGTTTTTGAGCTTGTTTCGTGATAGCTGCCACTGTTCTATGTATAAAGTTGGTCATCTTGGTTATGTTGTTTTTGTATCAATCTGATTGTTGTGTCTTTTCCTTCATTTTCTTGGCTTTTGAATGTTCTTCTAAGTTCATAAGCTTATCTCAAGCTCTTTCCTACTAAGTTGTCCTTTTTTCTTGGAAGGCCTTGTGTTTGGCTTTGGATTGGTTATCTTCTGTATGCAAGTGATTCATTTGAAAAAAATAAAAAATAAAAAGAGTATCTTTCTTTCTTATGCGCTTGAGTGGATTGAACTGAGCGTTGTGGACTAGGAGGAGTGGTATCTTGGGTTAGTTTCTTTATTGTTGGATTGTTGGGTTCAAAATGGGGAAGAAAAAGAATCAAGGAGGTGAAACAAGTGAAGATAGTGCTAGTCAAAGCAAAGTTGGAGATAAAAGCCCCAAAGCATATGACAATGATACTATGGTGTTTATATCCATGTCTCAAGAGTTGAAGGATGAGGGGAACAAGCTGTTCCAAAAACGGGATCTTGAAGGAGCTTTGGTAAAATATGAGAAAGCCCTCAATTTGCTTCCAAAAAATCATATAGATGTGTCCTATCTGCGGAGTAACATGGCTGCATGCTACATGCAGATGGGACTCAGTGAGTACCCTAGGGCAATTCATGAATGCGATTTGGCTCTTGAAGTGACACCGAAATACAGCAAAGCTCTGATGAAGAGGGCAAGGTGCTATGAGGCTTTAAATAGGCTGGATTTAGCACTGAGAGATGTTAGTACTGTTTTGCAGATGGAGCCAAATAATATCATGGCATTGGAGATCTCAGATAAGGTGAAAGCTGCACTTGAAGATAAAGGATTAAGAGTAAACGATACACAAATTGAGTTGCCTCCAGACTATGTTGAGCCTCCCTATGCTTTGCCTCCCAAAGAAGTAGTGAAAGAAAAGACACGGAAGAAGAAGAGCAAGAAAGAGAAGGTGAAGGATCCCAATGAAATTGTTGAAAAACAAGTGGAGGAGAAATTGGAAGAGAAAGCTGAGGACAGTACCGTAGTAAAGAAGGCTGATGACAGTCTGAAAGAGAAGAAAGCTAACAAATCTAAAAAGAAGAAGGCCAAGGAAAAATTTGATGAGAAGAAGGATGATGTCAAGGAGGTCATTGAGGAAAAAAGTAATGGTAGATGTGAAGATATACCTAAGAAATCTGCAAAACTTGTTTTTGGCGAGGATATAAGATGGGCTGAATTTCCAGTTAATTGCACCCTCTTTCAGCTAAGAGAAGTTATTTGTAATCGGTTCCCAGCCCTAGGAGCAGTTCTTGTCAAATATAGGGACCAGGAAGGTGATTTGGTCACGATCACTTCTGATGAAGAATTAAGGTGGGCTGAAACAGGATCACAGGGTTCTATCCGGCTGTACATAGTAGAAGCGAATCCTGATCAGGATCCATTCTTTGAGAAACTTAATGTGAAGGATGGGGAAAAGGTTGGCACTGATAATGCTCCTGGAAAAGGTTGCATGGTGAAAGCAAAGGAAATTATTAGCTCATCTTGCATTGAGGATTGGATAATTCCGTTTGCACAACTGTTCAAGAACAATGTTGGTTTTGAATCCGACAGATATTTAGATTTTCACGAACTTGGGATGAAGCTCTATTCAGAGGCTGTGGACGAGACAGTTACAAGTGAAGAAGCACAAGGCCTATTTGACATGGCAGGAGGTCAGTTCCAAGAGATGGCAGCTCTAGCATTGTTCAACTGGGGAAATGTGCATATGTCCAGGGCAAGGAAGAAAGTGTATTTAACAGAAGATTCTTCTAAAGAGCTTATCTGTGAACAAATCAAAAGTTCATATGAATGGGCGCAGAAAGAATACGCAAAAGCTGGAGAAAAATATGAATCAGCCATTAAAATTAAGTCAGATTTTTATGAAGGCTTCTTGGCACTAGGTCAGCAGCAGTTCGAGCAAGCAAAACTTTCTTGGTATTATGCACTCAGTAATGATGTAGATTTAGCAACATGGCCCTCCGCCGAGGTTCTTAAGCTTTACAATGATGCTGAGGATAATATGGAGAAAGGTATGCTTATATGGGAAGAATCACAAGCACAGCAGTTGAGTGAAACCTCCAATCAAAATGATATTAGATTAAATTTGCCGGACATGGGGTCGGATGGGCTATTTAATAATATGTCATCAGATGAAACTGCTGCACAGGCTGCAAATATGAGGTCTCAAATAAATCTCCTGTGGGCTACCATGCTATATGAACGCTCAATTGTGGAATTCAAATTAGGGCTACCAGTGTGGCATGAATGTCTGGGAGTTGCAGTTGAGAAGTTTGAACTTGCTGGAGCTTCTCCAACAGATATAGCTGTAATGTTGAAGAACCACTGTTCAAATAACACCGCTGTTGATGGTACATTTTCTTTCGTAGTTAGAGAATTTGTAGCTGAATGGATAGTTATTCATATATACTAACACTTTTTGCTGACAGGTCTAGGATTCAAAATTGATGAAATAGTTCAGGCATGGAATGAGATGTATGAAGCTAAAAAGTGGCAAAAAGGAGTTCCGTCATTTCGTTTGGAACCCTTATTTAGAAGAAGAGTATCAAAAATTTACCATGCCTTTGAGCTTGTATGAGTTGCATAATCTTCTGCAAGTTGTTGAAGAGTAACAGAGCCAACACTCACTCAGGATGCTTCTGTGCCTAAAATGCTATTGTCATCACAAGGTAACTGAGAGTCCAAGGCCCATAACGATGACATTCATGTTATTGCTTTTCATTAAGTAGTAGCTTTAATTGTCTCTGCTTATGCATTATTTGTTCTCTGATATGTACATTTCTGTAGAATGAGAATCTATAAGTGTATCTTGCAAAAGCATCTTACAGATTTGAGCAATTGATAAGTAGCTATAGAATATTGGTGTTAGATTTAGCACGTGTGTAAATTAATGGTAAACGGTAAATATGATCATGGTTGTAAATTAACTAGTGGTTATGCTGTAAGTTAGCTATTGATTTGCTCCTTGATTAATTGTAATTTTATTATAAATAAGAGACCAATGTGAAGCCAAACATACAATTTATCTCAAACACTTTGTTTCAAGAACTAGTATTTGCCTTCTAGATGCAGTCTTCTCATTGATTATTTATGTGCAATATGTGTTACAGGTTTCATTCCTTCTTTGCTTAACTTTAACAACTTCAGCAAATCCATTTTAAAATGCACAAGCTGCTCTGAAAATATCCTTACTTTGTAGCAGTAGACAATGGTTGACAAAGTGTTTAAGAGGTTTTCATATGAATTTTCCAGTAAGTACTTCAATATAAAACATAAGTCTTTATGATTATGGAAACTAGTGTGCAATTCCTTTTTGAGTTGTTTATTTGGTAAATGATTTTAGATTTCTATATTTTATGCATCAGGAAAGTTGAATTCTATTGGGCAGAACTATATCAATATAAATTATGTAACTTCCATTAAAACTAGTAAATGAATTTATAGCCCAAGGTCAATTCTTCTGCATGAATCTGAAAAAATATTTGAAACAACTAAATATTTGATTGAATCAATTGGAATTGTGGAGCGGACTGAATAAACGTAAATGAATTTGTTTACATAATGTCTTCAAATTATTGCTTCATCAGTATGCCCCAATGAAGATTAGTTGCAAAGAATTTTGAACATATATAGTTTGTATAATAATTTATTACATTATGATATAGATAAAAATAATAAATTTTGGGCCACAATATGTTTGGTAAGAGTTATTAATGTCTGCAATTGAAAACAAAGTGAAGATGATTGAACATTCAAGATATGAAATTTTCACTGTGGTGAAGTGTTAGCATATGGGTGTCCTAGAGACAATCTTTTGATTAAATAAAGGACACTAGATGTAGAACTTTATTTGTCGCAAATAAATGTAAGCACTATTTATTCAGTTTCATATTGTGTCTCGATATTACTGTTAATATTATATGAATGAACTGGATAAACCCCTTGGAATAGAACGGGTATCACTTGAGTATCTGTGATGAGATCACGATCATGAGGATTCAAGGATATTGCATGTCTATTCCTAATTATATGTTCCTAGTCTAGAGACACTGAGTTTGGGGATCAGTGATCTCGAGTAAAGACTAGTACGACTTATCTACTTGTATATGGATACAAGGTAAAGACCTCATGAGCTGCAGATATGGAGATATCTTAGCTAAAGTCGTGGGTGGACCTATAAGAGTATAGCTCGCACTGAACAGACCCAAAAAGAGACTCTATGAGGAAATCTCACAGATAGTGTCATTAGAGTAATCTCTTTATGTTTGGGTGTGTCTTTCCTTAGACCAGAAGTTATTACCTAGACTGTGTTCTTGAAGGCATGTTTTGATTGTATACCTCGTCTGCCTGAAACATGGAGACTCATAGGTATACTGTTGGGCGTGTCCTTAAAGGGCACAGGGCTAGGGTAATAAGCTGAAGGAATTCGTCAAATCTCTGTGAGAGATTAGGTTATCTGTAAACCGGAGAAATCGGGATGACATTTACAGGGACTCGGGAATCTATGCATAGTAAAAGAGATCATGAGATGATCTGCCTTTAGAGTCAGTAAATTGAAGATTCCCTATTTCGAATAAAGCTTACCCTAAACCGCAGGGGTTGATACATTTCCTTACCCTAGGTTAATGGGAAGATAACCGAGACGAAGGGAAATACATACGGTAACCAAATATGTGCAATAGGATGATCAAGTCATTAATCTGACTAGTTCTGGGGCAACAAAGCATTGCTAGTGCTCTGTGTTGTCATTAATTGGGTTGTGGGCTTGTTGGGCCCAAGCCCAGTTATGTCAGTAGCTAAGTTGGACCTAATGGGTCACACACTAACTCCTTGTAGTTATGATGGACTAGCTTTAAAGGTATTGGGCCTAATAATGTAATTAGCCCAAGAAGCTGTTTGGAAGCCCACCTAAATGGGTGGGTGGTGCATGGAGTTTAGTAATGGGCTTGGATAGTCCAAGCCATTACTAATTAATTTAATTAGTTAAATTAATAATCAAATATTTGAATTTCGAATTTTGAATTTGAAATTTGAATTTTGTAATTTGAATTTAGAATTTGAATTTCGAAATTCGAATTTTGAATTTGAAATTTGAAATTTGAATTTTAAAATTTGAATTTGAATTTGAATTTTGAAATTCGAATTTTGAATTTGAAATTTGAAATTTTGAATTTTGAATTTTGAATTTGAATGTTTGAACGTTTGAATTCAAGTGTTTGAATTCGAATTTGAATTGGTTTTGAAAAGTTGTTTCATAACAAAAGGATAAGACAGGATCTTATTGGAGCATATTCCTTGGATGAAGAAGCATCTTTGGAGGCTCTCCCTAGGCTGTTTGGTGCGCCACTTTTAAGTGATAAGAGTGTTATCTTATCACTTAAAACAAACCTCCATTCAGATTTGGTGGTTGAGGGAATCAGTGGGTAAGTTGATTCAAATTTTGAATGCAACTGCTCAATGTATTTGGACCCTTTATAGGGCTGAATTATGCGCATGAAAACTATATACTATATGATAGTTTATGAATTTAAGTTTAAATTAATTTGAATTTAAATTCATGTGGATAAGATTGGAGGTTGTTGGCAAAGTTTGTTTTGCAACAGCTCCACCTTATCACACTGTTTCATGCACAACTTTCAAAGAAATTTGAAAGTTTGTTTTTCATTTTGAATGAATGAATTCCCTCCTCCTCTCCAAAGGGTGCGCATAAATAGACATGTTCCTCACCTTAGGTTTCATTGGAAAACCAAGCCAACTCTCCTCCTCTATGCACCATTCTGTAGGGTAGCTCAATACACCTTTCCAAACAGGATACCTAGCCTCCACCCTCACCACTTGTGCGCATAGCAAGCCTCATTGTGGTGTTCATCTGGTGGCTTTCAAGAAAGAGTTCTTGCATCATAGACGAACGGTGGTGTGGATCACCATTAGAGGGTTTGAACCCTTCAAGCCTGACATCTCATCTCCCTGACTGATCAGGCCAAAACAAGGTAACATCATGTTGTCTTAAAGCATGAATCTATGAGTGCATGTATGTTCCGCAGTAAAATTTTTGTTTTACACCTTACATGCATCGGCCTTCAAATGCCAGTTTACTTTCATGAAGTACATTATTAATTTATGGACCTAAGAATATGATATTAGCTGCTTATTATTGTGATTACATGATAAGATATTAAGATGTACTTGCATTAACAACTCTCGATTTTTAGGCATCTTAGTATGCAGTGATTATTCTTTCCTGTATGTACTCTGTCTGGAAATTGATGATAAAGGTAATATGACTGCAGCAAGTTCACGCATTTCCAAGCCCGGTCTCTGAAGATTTTTTTTAATCTGTAGATTTTTTCCCATCTATTTATACTTTGAGGGCATGTTTGGTGCATAGCATAATATAAGGCCTGGTAGTATAAGACCTGATAGTATAAGACCTGATTGTATAAGACCTAATTAAATTTTAATACTATCCAGCGTTTGGTATGATATTGTATAACATAATATCCTCCAATATTTTAAAAATCAATATATTAAAAAAAATTATTTTAATATATAAATATTGAAATGATATATTAGTTCTTGGGAATTGTACTTGTAAGCAATATTAATACATCAACCCCTTATCATGTCTAATCCACCACTCCTAGGTTTGATTAAGTTATACATCATTTTGATGTATAAGAGGATCCTGCTGTATAAGCTTATACTATACGATGGTCACACCAAACAACTGAAAATCTCATAACGTATAGTATAAGCTTATATTATCAGATCTTATACATCACACCAAACAGGCCCTGAGAATTGGTATTATCTTCTTAGAAATGATTTCTGTGGTTTAAATGGTCGTACTAGTATCATGAATCTCTAGAGTGGATTTGTATAATTCTGATTATGCATGGCTCTGTTACCAGAGAGATCAACCACTAACATGGAGTATTTATTTTATGGACATATTCATGATTAACTCTTCTCTATTTTGGACTTGAAATCCCATGAACTTTTGTGTCCCATCTATAGAGGGGATGTGTGCTATTCTACGGCTAAATTAAATGCTTCCTTTAGTTATTAGTTTTAGTTATTTGCATGATTGGCATTGCTTAGTGCTATTAGCTTCCCTTCTTTGCTGCCTTTGTTCATAAAATATAATTATGGTTTATAGTCTTCGGTCATCTTTGTTGACCTTTTCTGCAGGTTTCGTATGCTACTTTCAAGAGTTTGGACTCAACATTGTACTTATAGGAAAGAAACTATTATTTAAATTGCACATAGATGTTCCAAGAGCGTAAGAGTTTGCAAGTTCCTTTACAGATTTGGGAAGATGGAGTTGCAGGAATCACCTTTTAGTTACTTTCTGCCTTTGCACGTTGCCTTCCCTTTATGGTTAGATTTATATCAGCTTATATAGGATATAATATTTATAACGAAAGCAGTGGGAGAGGTATGTTGTTGTTTTCATGTTTTACTTGTTCTTTAATTTATCCATTTGTAACTTCTCGTTGAATTAGTCTTTCTACATGAGATTTTGTTGTGCTAGATTATTAAACTTGCCAATTGCAACTCATTCTACTTTTGAAATCAAAACAGAAAGACATGTCTAAAAAAAATTTGATGTCCTTGTGCAATCTATTTAAAAAGTTTCCAAGTCTTACCTAAAAGCAATATAATTTCAAGCAAAATTCATTTCTTATTCACTTTCATCAGACTTTTCTTGGTTACAAATGAAATTCAAAGGGTGAGGTTAATGTATCTGGTGATGCATCATAGGATTGCACAATTATTGTCTATGTTGCTGGATAGCAAAAGATATATCAAGTATCATAGAAGTTAAACAAAAGTATTATCCAATTAGTCTTTTGTAGAAAGACTTGTCAGTACCCCCATTGCTGTTTTGAGTATAGATTGCTTTGCGTAGGAGTTGAATCTAATAAATAAGCTAGTGTGTGAAAGAATGTCCAGGGCATGCTTTTTTTAGCGTATTGTGGGACCTCTCTTTATCTGGTTATCTCTAAGCCCAAACAAAATGCTTAACCCAAAACCTTAGTTTAGTAATAGATTTTTTTTTTGGGTACAATAAAGGGACAAAGCCCTAGAAAAAAATAAGGAAAAAAATGTTTATCCTTTTAAATGATATAACTTATGTCATTTCACTCTCACAAAGAGGTAGACCCACACCTTTAATTTATTTTTTTGTCCACTCTCTTCCTCCTTTATCTATCTGTTTCTCTCACTTAAAATGACATAATTTTACATCCTTTAAAATGATACACACTTTTTCCAAAAAATAAAAATAAAAATAAAAATAAAAAACAGAAAAACTAATCAAGGAGCATCAAGCCAGATCTGATTGGAGGATCCAACGGCATCAGATGAGATCAACTTCTGAAGAATCTGGTCAGGATAAATTATATCCAATGTACCCAAGGGGCAGGATAGATGGTAGAGGATGTCTCTACTGTTAAAGAAACAACAGAATTGAAGATGAGAAGAAGAGAGAAAACAGAGAATAAGAGATGAGGAAAAGAATGTGTTTGTTATTGAATTCTGATCGACAATACAATGTATATCACTATCTCCCTTTCTTATACTACAACAGATGCTTAACTACCTTCCCACGTGCACCTCCTCTCATTTACACGTCACTTTCTATCACTATAAGGTGTAACTTCCTAATGCTTACATCTCATCCCTGAACCTCAAAGGTCTTTGCTTCACACGTGTCCCCTTTCTTTTAGCTATACTTTGTACTTCTATTGTATCTGTAGCATGTACTCCTCCTGCTTCAGTTTCTTTCTGTGCTGTTATTGTATCAATACCTTCCCCATTGAAATTAACCTTGTCCTCAAGGTTAAAAGAAGGATACTGTTGCTTAAAATCTATGACATCCTCCCATGTTATGACTTCAGATTGCATGTTGTCCCAAAGTATCTAAACTTGCTGTACTTGCCGCTCATTAACCTGCCAAATACGTGCTCCCAGAACCTCTTTCGGTTGCAAAATTGGCAAACCTCCATTAAAAAGGTCTGGCAAAGGAAAAGGGGTAATGTTGTGGTCCCCTTTAAAAGGCTTTAACAATGAGACATGAAAAGTATGATGAATTTTGGCAGTAGCAGGCAACTCCAACTTGTAAGCTACTTTGCCAATCCTTTTGAGGATAGGAAATGGACCAAAATACCTATGAGAAAGCTTGTTGGACATTCGATCAGCAACAGAAGTTTGTCTGTAAGGTTGTAGCCGCACCCAAACTAAATCACCAATAGCAAAATTGATCTCCCTTCTATGTTTATCAGCATTCTGCTTCATGGTAATCTGGGCTTTGTGTAAATTGTCTATCATGGAGAAGTCGATCAACATCTTCAGAAACTGTAGCAGATGGCATGTAATCCAGAATTGAAGGTGGGTCTCGACCAAAAACTACTTTGAAAGGTGTCATACCCGCAGAATTATGAAAAGTGGTATTAACAAAGTTCAGCCCAATGTAAGATCCTAGAGCATTGCTTAGGAAATTCAGCAACAAAACATCTCAAATATTGCTCCAAGACACGATTGACAACCTCAGATTGTCCATCAGATTGTGGGTGATAGGCAGTTGTGCGTTTCAAGGTTGTGCCACTGAGTTCAAAGAGTTCCACCCAAAATCTACTAAGGAAAATTGGGTCTTTATCAATAATAACCGACCTTGGTAAGCCATGTAGTTTGCAGACCATTGTAGAAAAAAGGTGAGCAACTTTTTGAGCTGTAAATTTCTTTGGGAGGCAACCAAAATGAGCTTGCTTAGATAGTTTATCGACTACCACTAATGCAGTAGTATATCCATGGGATAGTGGTAGACCAATGATGAAATCCATAGTGAGATCTTCCCAAATTCTGGCAGGAACTGGAATCGGTTGAAGTAAACCTGCTGGAGCATGTGTAGAATACTTGGATTGTTGGCATACAACACAAGAATTGACAAACTGCTTCACTGCCTTTTGTAAACCAGCCCAGGTGAAACTACTAGCTACCCTTGCAACAGTCTTTTGGATACCCGTGTGACCACTTGACAATGTAGCATGACATTCATGTAAAATTTTGGGAATTACAGAAGAGGAGGGATCCAGGAGCAACTTGCCTTTTTTTAGTAAGAGACCATTTCTGACTTCGAGATCAAGATGTCTATCAGGAGTGGTCTCTAATTCAGCATATAGTTGAGTAAAAAATGGAGAAGTCTGATTTTTTGTTTTCAATTGTTCCAAAATATCGAATTGAACAGTGGAAAGAGACATAAAACAGAAAATGGTAGGCATCCGAGAGAGAGCATCTGCAACTCTGTTCTCTCTTCCTGGTTTGTAGACAATTGAGTATTGGAAGCCTAATAGTTTGGCTAAATAGTATTGTTGCTCAGGAGTTTGGATTACTTGGTCCAATAAGGCCCTTAAACTCTTCTGGTCGGTTCTGATCACAAATTTTCTGCCAAGTAGATACTGCCTCCACTTTTTGACTGCTTCTGTGATCGCATAGAGTTGACCTTAATCTTCAACTGTCCTTTGGTGGGATCATATGATACAAATTCAGCACCTTGGTCCTTAGCCTTTCTCTTAAGCATCTCCTTGTATTTCTCCATCCTTGGCCCTTCCGTATACTGATTTCCAGTTTTTTACTGCAGTTTCTGGAATCATTCACAGAAATTATGGCACAGGAATAAAGCTATAAAAATTATTAAATGCATAATATTTTTGGCAGGTTTCTTTGCATCATCCATGTATACAATCACCTCACTATGTGGGAGGGTATCCATGATTTTAAAATTTGTTTAAACACAGTGACTTAATAATACGTGCATTACCATCCACGGCAACCAGGGATGTCATTGCAACTAAAGGAGCACAACAACCAATGTTCAATAAAATATCCAAATTTTGTGATTATATAAGATCAATAACGCTACAGCTATCCTTTATAATTTAATATTATAAATTCACAAGGAGAACGTACTCTCTTTATGCTATGAGCTGGTCGCCTGGTCCAATCAGCAGGAATGATACATACTTCTTTAGAGATAATTCCGTAACATTACATATAAAATAAGGGCTATTTTTTTTTAACCTTTTTTGTGTTTCTAACGAACCAAGAAAAAAAAGTTTTTGTTTTTTCTCATAAGTTAGAAAGAGTAGTTTTTGAAAAATATCTATAAAAAATGGGAAATGTGTTTGTCCTTTTAAATGACACAACTCATATAATTCCACTCTCACAAAGAGATGAGACCCACATCTTTATATTTTTTTGTCTACTTTCTCTCTCCCATGATCTATCTCTTTCTCACACTTAAAATGACATAACTTTTTTTTTTTTTTGTGAAAAAATGACACAACTTTATATCTTTAAAATGATACATACTTTTCCCATAAAATTTTTATAAAACTTCTTTTTTAAAAGCTTATCCAAACATACCCTAAATAAGGCAGAATGTGCTTGTTCTCATCCACAAGTAAGGTTTTCAATATCCCATTAGAAAGTGGTGCCCAATGTCCTAGAGCAGAAATATATTCACAAATCTTTGGATGGCATGGCACGCCTTATCACCATTGTATAAAACACAATACTTTATTCCTACAACTCAAGTAGGACAGAACACTAAATGCAATCAATTAAGATATTATCGTTCTCATTCACTGGTGTGGGTCTATTCTTGAAAGATGATGCTTTCTCGGAAGCCCTTCCAGGCCACTGCTCTATGGGACTAATGAATAACGCCCTTGGATTTTCCCTAGGAATGAAAAGAGCATCAACCTTAGGTGTGGTTGGAGTATCCTCATCATCCCTAAAGAATGGAAACTGCAAGAGAGCGACATATTTAAGACATATACCATATTCAGATCATAAAAGCCATGTTATAATAGAAAAACAGGTCGATAATAAATGAAAATACAATTACACACCTTTGCTCCATCATTCTTAGAATTAAATTTCCTGACAGGAAACTTGATTCGTCTTGAGAGGTGTCGAGAAGTCAATAAAGATGACATTCTAACATTAGCAGGTTTGTCTAGAGCCTGAAATGAAGTGTCAGCTTGAAACTTATTCACTTTCATAAAAAGTAAAACCACTCAAAGGTTGACTATAGTTTGGATAGAAAAAAAAGTTGAAATAATTCCTGCTTAAGTACAAAACCAGTATAAAAATAACAAAATCATAAAGTTAAAATCAAGAAATATAGTTTTACGATTACAGGCATGCTAGAGATTCCATATTGAATTGAAGTAGTGGTTCCAACTCGAGCAATTGACAGCTGAGGCAAAGCAGGAAGTGTTCCAAATGGATTAGTAAGGGGTGCTGCTTGTACAACCATAGAGCTCTGGGTAGAAGACCTGTCAAACAAAAACATCCAAATGAAAAAACAAAATAACATTCTATTCCAAAAAAAAGAGAGAGGGAGAAGATAAAAAGATACATTACACAAATGAGACTGAGAAAAGTTAGTGCCGTGCAAACAAATATAAAAACTGAAAGTAAATGCATGACTCTGAGAAACTAAAACAAGTGTAACTTACGGAAGTCCAAAATTATTCTGACCAAACATGCCTGGAGCGCCACTGAAGTTACTTGCACCAGCTATTTAAGATAGTAGGGTAAAACAATCAATTCCAAACATTAATCCTAATACCATTTCATGAAACATAACAAATAGTATAAGCATATATAATTATTGAACTGACCAGGTTGTGTCTGGCCATAGTTGCTAAAGGCAAAAGTACCACCGGATTGAGCAACTTGTGCGGGTTGGAAAGGTGTTGACATGGATGGCTGTACGAATAAAGTCAAACAAACAAAACATGGTAAAAACTTGAGAGTCCATTAACTCACTATACATGCATAACACAAAGATTTCAAACTTGAAAATGTATAAAATACAATTAAATTAATTAACATATAAAGATGCCAAGTTTAGTCAGAAATATCCACATATGAATAAATTAACTACTTTAAGATATCTCCAATTATGCTCTATAAGTTCACATCAATAATTCCACGAAGGATTCACAATTCATTATGCTGGAACTAAAGGTGTAATTGAATCAAGTTGAAACATCCTCGCAATTAAAGTCTGTGTGAGTAATGATATATAAATAGCTCTAGACCAACTCTCTCAAAAGCTTAGGCCTTTCTCAAAAGCTTGAGCTGTTATGTAGAGGACCTTGAAATGGTTTTATATCTCAAAAAAGCCCCCCAAAAGCAATAGCTTTTTGGGCTGAAATTTATTTTTAATTACAAAGAATGGGGCATCAGAGACCGAACTCCTAATAAGTTGGCCATTGGACTCTGATACCTTGTCGAGGATTATCATAGATATAGCATTTACCTATTTGTTACTGCTCTATCTGTTGCTTTATGCACTGTCTAGCTGGGCATTTACTGTATGCTGAGTTACAACAGATTATATATCCTAGTGTTATCTTGTTAGATCTAGTCAGTTTCTGTTAGTGAACTGACTCATTGCTGAGTCAGCTACACATTCTCTATATAAATAATAGTTGTGCTTGTGTCTTATTGTATTGTTTTAATAACACTCAGATCTTCCAATGGATTCTCTCACTCATTTCTCTCTTCTCTCTCAACTTACTCTCAGATCTTCGTTAAGGATCACGTCTCCCAATAGCTTAATCTTTTGGGAAGTGAAACACGTATGGTTCTATATCTCAACATAAACAATACCCCATTTGCTTAAGCTGCAAATAGCTTATTTAATTTTTAAATAGCATAATCATATCTCATACAGATAATCTTTCAGTTACTTAGCTTACAATAGCTTGTTTAATGTTTAAACAATATGATCATATTTCATACAGATAATCTTTCATTTAATATTAAAACAATAATTTACAAACACTTTTACACTTTTACTGAATTTGGTTTTTAATAGAGCCCAATGATATTTATTGATCCATGTAGCCAACCCTACATAATCGGATAAGGCCTGGTGGTGGTTGTTGCACTATTTATCATTTATATGCAATATTTTTAGAATATTGACATAACTAGTTTTGTAAGAAGCTCAGTAAGTTTGTAAAGTTTTGCTCAAGCAAGACTACATTTTCGCTTGCTCATAAATTTTTTTTTGAACTTTATGGGAAAATAAAAAGATTATAAGTGAAAAGCATTATTAAATACAAAACTACTCACCGCAGTTTGACCAAAACCTGTTAGATTGTTAGAAGTGAGTGGTGCACTGGTTGAGGAAATTCTTCCAACAAGCCCTGAAGAAGGTGAATTGAACAAGCTTGATTGACTAAAAGAACCAAAAGCTGATGAACTGAAGGCAGGAACAGCTGAAGTCCCAAATCCAGAAGAAAAAGTTGAAGTCTTCGGTGCAAATGGATTAGAATTAGATGGTGTTGTGCTAGAGAAAGGATTGGCTGATGATTGACCAAACACTGGTGAAGGAGAAAAGGCATTTGCCTGTGTTGTAGATGAACTAAAGCCTGCTAAACCAGTTGACTGGGCAGAGGGAAGTGGTCCACCTGAGTTTCAATTAAATATAATAGAAGTCAAGGTCATAAATACTGCAATGAAACCCAAGAGGATTATCAAATTAATTATAATTAAATAAAAAAGTACCTTTATCTCCCAATTGATAGTCCTCCCATCTTAGCTCCTCATGACTTTTATCTTTGTAAGTAGGCATGGCTGATATGGACTCCAATTTTGCAGTATGTCTAGAGGTACCACTATCTGCTTCAGTTGTTGGTGTGTAACTAGCAACACTAATTCCACCCCGTTGAACTCCAAAACCTGACTGTCCCATACCAGGATTTCCAAAAGTTGGTGTTGGAATCTGGGATCCTGCATGAGATAATATGTAAAAATAACTTTTAATAACAAAAAGGCATTAAGATACAGAAGTCCCTTATGTCTTGAAAATAGATATACCACAAAGTAGTCAAAATTTTAAAGGCTTTTGACAAGTGGGCCCAAGTCTAGCAATTCAAAAGAGTCCATAGTAGTAAGTTAGAGGAGAGAGATGTTGTTATATAAAGTGATTTGGGGGTGGGGTTTTCATTATTTAAGTATTCAGAATTGGTTAGTGGGAATTTGAGAGACCTATAGGGAACTCTTGAGCCTGGGTATTTGGTTTGAGGGGGAGTTAAGGCTTTTTGGTTTATTTGCTGCATTTTATATTGTATTAGTGTATGTAAAAAAAGGCTATGCCTCCATTGTTAATGCAATCAGTCATATAATTTTCTGGGTTCCATCAGTTGACTGGGCAGAGCGAAGTGGTCCACCCGAATTTCAATTAAATATAATAGAAGTCAAGGTCATCAACACTGCAATGAAACCCAACAGGATTATCAAATTATTTATAATTAAATAAAAAGTACCTTTATCTCCCAATTGATAGGCCTCCCATCTTAGCTCCTCATGAATTTTATCTTTGTAAGCAGGCATGGCTGATATGGACTCTAATTTTGCAGTCTGTCCAGAGGTACCACTGTCTGCTTCAGTTGTTGGTGTGTAACTAGCAACTCTACTTCCACCCCATTGAACTCCAAAACCTGACTGTCCCATACCAGGATTTCCAAAAGTCAGAGTTGGAATCTGGGATCCTGCATGAGATAATATGTAAAAATAACTTTTAATAACAAAAAAGGCATTAAGATAAAGAAGTCCCGTATGTCTTGAAAATAGATATACCACAAAGTAGTCAGAATTTTAATGGCTTTTGACAAGTGGGCCCAATTCTAGCAATGCAAAAGAGTCCATAGTAGTTAGTTAGAGGAGAGAGATGTTGTTATATAAAGTGATTTGGGGGTGGGGTTTTTATTATTCCGGTATTCAGAATTTGTTAGAGGGAATTTGAGAGACCTCTAGGGAACTCTTGAGCCTGGGTATTTGGTTTGAGGGGAAGTTGAGGCTTTCTGGTTAATTTGTTGCATTTTATATTTTATTAGTGTATGTAAAAAGAGGCTATGCCTCTATTGTTGCAATCAGTTATATATTTTTCTGGGTTCCATCAGTTGACTGGGCAGAGGGAAGTGGTCCACCAGAATTTCAATTATATATAATAGAAGTCAAGGTCATCAACACTGCAAAGAAACCCAGCAGGATTATCAAATTATTTATAATTAAATAAAAAGTACCTTTATCTCCCAATTGATAGTCCTCCCATCTTAGCTCCTCATGAATTTTATCTTTGTAAGTAGGCATGGCTGATATGGACTCAAATTTTGCAGTATGTCCAGAGGTACCACTATCTGCTTCAGTTGTTAGTGTGTATTTAGCAACTCTACTTCCACCGCGTTCAACTCCAAAACCTGACTGTCCCATACCAGGATTTCCAAAAGTCGGTGTAGGAATCTGGGATCCTGCATGAGAAAATATGTAAAAATAACTTTTAATAACAAAAAAGGCATTAAGATATAGAAGTCACTTATGTCTTGAAAATAGATAGACCACAAAGTAGTCAAATTTTTAATGGCTTTTGACAAGTGGGCACAAGTCTAGCAAAGCAAAAGAGTCCATAGTAGTTAGTTAGAGGAGAGAGGTGTTGTTATATAGAGTGATTTGGGGGTGGGGTTTTCATTATTCAGGTATTCAGAATTTGTTAGTGGGAATTTGAGAGACCTCTAGGGAACTCTTGAGCCTGGGTAATTGGTTTGAGGGGGAGTTGAGGCTTTCTGGTTTATTTGCTGCATTTTATACTGTATTAGTATATGTAAAAAGAGGCTATGCCTCCATTGTTAATGCAATCAGTCATATATTTTTCTGGGTTCCATCAGTTGACTGGGCAGAGGGAAGTGGTCCACCAGAATTTCAATTAAATATAATAGAAGTAAAGGTCATTAACAATGCAATGAAACCCAACAGGATTATCAAATTATTTATAATTAAATAAAAAAGTACCTTTATATCCCAATTGATAGTCCTCCCATCTTAGCTCCTCATGAATTTTATCTTTGTAAGTAGGCATGGCTGATATGGACTCCAATTTTGCAGTCTGTCCAGAGGTACCACTATCTGCTTCAGTTGTTGGTGTGTAACTAGCAACTCTACTTCCACCCCTTTGAACTCCAAAACTTGACTGTCCCATACCAGGATTTCCAAAAGTCGGTGTTGGAATCCGAGATCCTGCATGAGAAAACATGTAAAAATAACTTTTAACAAAATTAAGGCATTACCATACAGAAGTCCCTTATGTCTTGAAAATAGATATACCACAAAGTAGTCAAAATTTTAATGGCTTTTGACAATTGGGCCCAAGTCTAGCAATGGAAAAGAGTCCATAGAAGTTAGTTAGAGGAGAGAGATGTTGTCATATAAAGTGATTTGGGGGTGGGGTTTTCATTATTCAGGTATTCAGAATTGGTTAGTAGGAATTTGAGAGACCTCTAGGGAACTTTTGAGCCTGGTTATTTGGTTTGAGGGGGAGTTGAGGCTTTCTGGTTTATTTGCTTAATTTTATATTGTATTAGTGTATGTAAAAAGAGGCTATGCCTCCATTATTAATGCAATCAGTCATATATTTTTCTAGGTTCCATCAGTTGACTGGGCAGAGGGAAGTGGTCCACCAGAATTTCAATTAAATATAATAGAAGTCAAGGTCATCAACACTGCAATGAAACCCAGCAGGGTTATCAAATTATTTATAATTAAATAAAAAAGTACCTTTATCTCCCAATTGATAGTCCTCCCATCTTAGCTCCTCATGAATTTTATCTGTGTAAGTAGGCATGGCTGATATGGACTCCAATTTTGAAGTCTGTCCAGAAGTACCACTATCTGCTTCAGTTGTTGGTGTGTAACTAGCAACTCTACTTCCACCCCGTTGAACTCCAAAACCTGACTGTCCCATATCAGGATTTCCAAAAGTCGGTGTTGGAATCTGGGATCCTGCATGAGAAAATATGTAAAAATAACTTTTAATAACAAAAAAGGCATTAAGATACAAAAGTCTCTTATGTCTTGAAAATAGATATACCACAAAGTAGTCAGAATTTTAATGGCTTTTGACAAGTGGGCTCAAGTCTAACAATGCAAAAGAGTCCATAGTAGTTAGTTAGAGGAGAGAGATGTTATATAAAGTGATTTGGGGGTGGGGTTTTCATTAGTCGGGTATTCAAAATTGGTTAGTGGGAATCTGAGAGACCTTTAGGCTTTGTTTGGGAGTTAGGAGGGGAAGGGAAGGAATGGGATCCAAGGGGAAGGGAGGGGAGGGAAGGGGAGGAAATTGGAGGGTAACCCTTTCCCTTGTTTGGGAGTAAAAAAAATGGAATGGGAGGGAAATGGAGGATTAATGAGATATTTTTACCATTTTATCCTTTTTTTAAAAAATATAATTATTATACATTACTAATTAAATTAAGTTTAAAATTTCTAAAAATTATTTCCTCTCTCTAAATTTAAAATTTCTAAAAAAAAAACTAATAATGTAATTTTTAATAAAAAATATTCTCCCTCTAAAAATTAATTTCTCCTTCTAAAAATAAATGAGGGTAATTAAGTAATTTAAAATGTTTTACCCCTTAAAACCCCCAAGTTGGGGAACTTCAATTTTAATAAAGATGAGGATTTTGGAGGGTTTATGAAAATCTTTAATTCCCTCCCCTCCCTTTTTTAAACTCCCAAACAAGGGAAGGTATCACCAAAATCTCTCCTTTCCATCCCCTCCCCTCCAAATAAGAACTCCCAAACCAAGCCTTAGGCTTTGTTTGGGAGTTTGGAGGGAAAGGGAAGGAATGGGATCCAAGGGGAAGGGAGGGGAAGGAAGGGGAGGATATAACACCTCGGAAAATTAAATGTGAATTTATGTGATAAAATATGGGTTTAAGAGGGAAGGATTAGTGAAAATCCGTAATTTAGGGCCAAAATGGGCTAAAAGGGCAAAATGGTAATTTGCCAAGAACGTAAACCGAGGCATGAAAAATGGAGTTAGAGATTTAATATGACAAAAATAATGCTGGAAATGGAATCAGGGCGGAAAATGGAGTGAATAGGTAAATTTGTGAAAAAGTGATGAATAGTGACTTTTTAAGTGAAAGATACTGCGGTGCGAGTGTACCAATAGGTGTGAAATTTTTATGAGTATTTTGAGGAAAGAAAAATATGACATGGACTGGAAAAATATGTAGATTAAGAAAATATGATCAGAATTTTTATCGGGATGAAAGTTAGATCGCGTGTGGGACCCGCGTGACCGAAGTCACTTAGCCCCCACCCTTTTTCTTCTTCTTCCTTTCCTCTTTTCTTCTCCCGTGCGCGTTTCTTCCTGGAGGTGAAGAACAAAACACCAAATCCTTCTCCTTTTCACCATTTTCTCATTTCTCCACCAAATCACTTGATTTTGGTGTTGAAATCTATTGTAAACAACCTTCCAAAGCCATTGGTAACACTTAGAAGCCATGAAATCATCTCCTTGGGGCGAAAATGGACAAACTCAGATCCGACCCCTATGGTGTTCTTGGAGTTTTTGGAGTTTTTGGATCTCTTTTGGATTGATGGAGCCTTGGTGGTGTTCCTACACTTGATGGTGAGTATATTTGTGGTAGTTTTATGGTTGGATTCATAGATCTAGGAATTTATGCTTTAAACCTTTGATTTTAGATGTGTGATGATAGAGAGCCCAAATGGAAAAATGCTATTAGATGAAAAGGCCTTAGAATGATGCATGAAAGCTAGAAATGCTATGATAAATTTTGGTGAAAAAGTTGGATTTTAACTTAGGAAAATTTATGAAGATTTCATGAAAATTGGTAAGTGATGTAATTGAATAATTGAATGGTGGACCGTTGGTATAGGTTGATAATGTGATTATATGATTAGTGTGTGTGTTAAAATGGAAGTGAAAACCTTGTAGAACCAACTTTTGAGGAATTCGAACCATAGAGTGGTTTGGAGGAAAAATGATGTAAAGGTTGTGAATTTGATGGAACATGATATAAAATGATGTTTAATTTGATAATGGTATAGTGTGGTATAGTGGAATGAGAAGAAAGAATGTGTGATTCATGAAGTATGTGGTAATTTGAGTTATAAAAGAGATTAAAGTTAAATGAATGAGTATTTGAGATAAATGATTGAATTGTAAATGATTTGATAATCATGTTGTGGATTATGTAGGTTGCCTCTTTTGGACGCTTTCGAAGCGGGTAAGCTTGGAGCTTACGTTTGGAGCATGGGCTCGGTATTGAGGTAACCATTGGAACTGGGGTTTAGCCCTTGTGTGCTCCACCACACCTAGTGGATGGTTGTGGTTGGATTATGTGGTTATGACATTGTGTGATTGTGTGCTTGTATGCATATTGCTTGTATTGTGTGAAAATTGTGTGGTCACTGGCCAGTTGACAAGTGGAGTTTGGTCATCCGCTGGATTCATCCTTGTGAGAATGCCAGTCGGGTATTGCCGTGGAGTCGACTCTGGGAGCGGCGCCAGGATGATCCAAACGGGGACGTCCGCCGGATAGGGCTCATGAGGAGTTCCGGTTGGGTATTGCCATGGAGTCGTCTCAACCATGGGAGAGGCGCCAGGACTGTCTCGGGAGTTATATGATGGAGTCCTTGAACATGAATCCATGAGTGGATGTTCTCGGGTTGTCTCCAGTTGATGGGTGATATTGTATTACATGCATATTATATGATGTTGTATTTGCACATTGAGTGAGCCATGGGGTGGAGAAACCTCCAGGGCCCTTGGTTTACTGAGATATATTTATATATCTCACCCCGTGTTGTGGGGCATCATTTCAGGTTAGGTTGAGCCTGGAAGAGTGGAGCATGAGGTGCATATGGGAGGCACCACGTGATGAGCATTGGAGTAGGACATACTTTGCATTTGTTTTATGCTTAGAACTTAGACCATGAACTTGTGCATGTTGAAAATGCCATGCCTTTGTATGTTTATGACTACATGTAAATCCTTCAATATGATGTATATGTAGGACCTGAGTATATATTGTATATTTGAGTGAGCATGGGACTTGTCCATTGCCACATTCATTGTATTAGAAGCTTTGGTTAATATGTTGTAAAATGGACCATATTTGATGTGAAATGGCCACTATATTAAAGACTATGTAAATGTTGCATAATGGAATGAAATTGCTTGTTTGAAGAGCCTAGAGCCTACTTTAGAGTATGTTTAAGTGTTGTGTGGAGTATCAAGGGGTTAGGGATGGATTACACAACCCTTTTTGGGGCTTAAAATGCTGTAATCTGTCATTTTGCTGCATAGTAATCGATTACCCAAGCATGGTAATCGATTACCATGCAACAGGGGACGAAAAATCAGCTACTGTCTTCACTGGTAATCGATTACTGAGGCTTGGTAATCGATTACCATGTGAGGTAATCGATTACCCAAGCTTGGTAATCGATTACCAGAGCAGAGGAGGTCAAAATTTGGCTACTGCCTCATTTTTGACAGGTGGTAATCGATTACCACCCACTGGTAATCGATTACCACAGTGCAATTTTTGAAAATTCAGGTTTTTCTTGACTTAAAGAAAGGGGCATAACTTGTTGGGTAGAACTCCAAATGATTCGCGGTTTGAAACCACGCGTAGCTTATGTAAAGGGCTAGAACTTGGTAAGAAATGATAATAAGTTGATGGATTTAAAATGAGTTGAATAAAAAGAAAAGTTTAGTGTTGTTGTTAAGCTAGATGCTTCCGCGTTTTGCATTTACAATTATGGTGTTGTTTTAATTGATTACGGAAAAGGTAATGATTATAAAAAGGAACACGAATATGATAAAAGAAAAAGTTTACCCGTAATTTAATTAACCCAACTACTGTGATTGTAACTGCGCTTAATATCATAATCAATGTTAACAATACCGGTACGTAACGGGCTGTTACATTTTATGGTATCAGAGCAGTTTCTTTAGGGAACTCTGATAATTGTGTAATTGAGGTGAGTGCTGTATAGTTGTACGTAGACTCTTATTGACTGCTGCACATGTGATTCCTTAGTTTGGGCCTGATCAACCCATTCCTTGGTGTTCAATGTGTGGTCAGTATAAGATGCCTTCGTGACAACCCTGGAGCACCAATGCCAGTCCTTAGGCTAAGGTGGTGGGTGCAGTGTTGACTGCCCACGGATGGATATGTTAGTGAGTAAATTTGATGTAATTGAGGACTTAGTGAGAATAAATTGTGATACGGTAATTGAGGACTTAGTGAGAATAAATTGTGATACTGCAATCGAGGACTTAGTGAGTTAATGGTGTTATGAATTGTTGTATAATGTGATAGTATGATTGTATAATGATGATTTATGCAATAAAAATTTATGGTGCTATTGGATTGTTGTAACTTAGTGAAATTGGTGGTAATTGATGAAAATGTGAAATGTAAACATGTATTGTACCGAATAGAAATAAAGGAAGGTGTGCTGGTATATGTAAATGATTGAATTGAGTTGATATTGGTATGGTGATGTTGGTAGTCTTTCCTAAATGTAAGGGAGCTAGAACAATTGAGTATAGGTGAGGACTAGTGGTATGTCTTTGACATGGTGGGGAATTGGAACCCCGATGAATTCATAGAAATTTGAATGTGAGTGCTTATGTGTAATGTTGGATACCTTATGGTACAATAATAAGGTTATAAGACCCTTGATGAGGGCATGTATATGGATGACTTAATATGCTTGGATGTAGAAATAAAAATGAAAGTTCAAATTGGATTGAGGATGGTGAGTAACTTAAAAGAACTATAGAAAGGATGTGTGGGATGATTCAATGTTGAAATTGGGACTTTAGTCCATGATGAGTTAATGTTGGCTTAATCTAAGTGAGGATATCGTATGTATAAAAAGGTAAAATATAAGAAGTTGAGGAATTGCCATGTAAGGCATTTAATGAATTTGATTGAAAGTATGAAGGTTCATAATATATTGATGGTTGGACTTGATAAATGTGAGGTGAGAAAATATAACTGGGTGTGGTGTATTAATGGTATGAATATGCCTCCATAATGTTGTGGAGCATTGCAAATTGGACGATGTGGCTTAACTTTGTGTGGATAATAATCCTGTGATGGCTAAACGCCAATATATATATAAATGTGTATATCTATATGTCTTGTGAAGGCCGGGGTGCCTAAAAGTATATGTGTGTTGTAACGAACAAAGAAAAAATTATTTTTGGTAAAAGAGTAAAGATGTAAGTGAAATTCCCTATGATGGGAAATGTGAAGAGATTGTCTCTTTGGAGTGTCATTGGATGCTCAATGTGGTATGGGATTCATGATGGAGTCCCGGTGTGCAAGTTAAACCATGGCACACATGTTGGTAATAATGTGACAATAAGAAATTGTCCTGGGTTTCCCTTGTGGATTTAATCCTAAGAGGTGTTGCTCTTGGAAGTCCCAGGCGAGCGCTGCTCGAAATTGAAATTTACCTGGTGGTCCTGATGCACTGAATGCATGGACGGTTAAATGAGGACACCCTGGGTGTCATAGTGAAATATTGAGAGAAAAGTGAAGTTATTTTAATGAAGTGGATCTTCCACAGTTGAACATGGTTGCTATGAGTCATGATGGACAATGGATTAGGACGGTACCAAACATGGGTACTGTAGGAATTGAAAGTTTTGTGTCAAAGTATGAAAAAGATGCCGAGATCATGTGAAGAGGATTATTCTATGGACTAAGACTAACGACTAGTCAAGTTAAATGAGTATAATGTCAAGAAAAGAACCATATGGAAAATTATAGTGCATGGTGCAAAAGTAAGATATATCTAGGATACCATTATGTATCTATATAAGAAATTGTTTGCCGTTATATACGGATTTGATGTGAATATGTTATATCTGTGTGGCTTATATGCCTGGATTATGTTGCTATCTCCGTATGGATTATGTTCCCGGAGATTATTAATATCTTGTATAAGTAATGTAATGTGAGGTAGAACCTTGAGTTAGTTGGACTGTTAGTACAGCCGTTGGCATGTTACCTCTTCTTGCGTGAATTATAAGGACAGATTCTCTGATTGGTGGGGCATTGCACCTGGGGCCCTTAGGACAGCAAGAGCTCGAGGGGTTAAACCTGGGATGTTCTTACCCATTGCATTAGAGGATTGTATCTTGTGAGGAACGCAAGAGGTGAAATTATGGGTGACTCAAGTGAACAGTAATATGCCAAATATGATGAAATGTGAGAGGTGCCATGAGATGGTAATGTGGAATTATGGTTTTACGGAAGTTATGAAATGAATTGTTGGATTGTCACCCTATGTGAAGGGGATGGAAAAAGATTTGTGATGGCTAGATGTTAAGCTAAGTTGGTGGCCAAAGTGGCCAATGATTGTAAATTGGTGGCCGAAGTGGCCGATGATTTTAAGAAGTGATTAATGAAGATGTAGTCAAGTGAGAAGGTGTGGTACTAGTTGATTAAATGGAATGGTATTTGACGAAATAAAAGGGTTGATATCTTTACCCTGGTGGTAGAGTTACTAATGGAACAGTATAGATGCAAGATTATTGTGAGTAATGTGTTAAAAGTACACAATGTTAATGTTGTTCTTGGCTGGGTTCCAAGATATATGATTGAGTGTGCTAGTAGCACTTTGAACAGTCCGAGAGACTTGTGTAATAGCCAATATGAAATGATGAAAGTAATGACAAGGATGGATTTAGTTCCTAGTGGCATGATAAATAGGCTTTGAAAATCCCTATGTGATGGGACAGATATGAGAGAGAGATGATATGCGACCTTGGAGTGATACATACTGGTTTAATGAAATGATAATGAAGGTGAGATGTATTGAATTAAATGATAATGAAGGTGAGGTGTATAGAATGAAATACATATGAAATTGATAACATGAGTATGGAACGGTAATTAAAGAAAAGTTGTTAGTGGATCTTAGGCATGTTGCCTTTAATGTGAGAAACCGATGATGAACTATGTGTTAAGTTTTGATATGATTAGTTGAAATTGTAAGTATGATTTAGTGTATGAAAATTCATGAGTGAATTCGTGATGAAAGCGTTGAAAGGACTGATGTGAGGTATGAATTGTAATGTGTGGTCCATTGGGGACCAGATAAAGGTCTTGAGAGAGAGATTCGCCATTGTGTTTTGGTGAAGTTGTTGAACTTTTAAGGATAGATTGACAGTGAGCACAAAGATGTTGCTTGTTAAAGATAAAGTGTTGAGGTGAAATTGTACGTTGTAGGTTGAGAACATGAGAAAAGAAAAATGTGGATATACGGGTTGCGGCTAGGTGCCAAAAATGGGGATTGCTCCCTCAGAAAATGAAAGTATAGTGAGTGTGAATTAGATGAATACTCGGTGAGTTGCACTGAGAGGTTGTGAGATTCCATAATAGTGTTTGATGTGGAATAAGAAGGGTGAAACAGATGGATGACAAGAGTTAATACTCCGTGGAGATAAAATTCAAAGAAGGAAAATTGTGGCGGTATTGTGCCAATAAGTATTAGTTGCCTGTGTGGCACAGATTGAATAGGATGTAGCATAACCCTATGGGTATATTGGTTGATATGTTAATTTGGTAGGAAAACCTGCCAAGAGAAAATATGGGCTATATGTGCTAGGTAGCCTGACTTGCGAAAAGAAAGTGAAAAGAAATTGAAAGAAATTGGCTTGGTAAAGCATTGATAGAGCACAGTTGTGTGGTGCGCTCCGGTTGTTCACTTGTGGTGTCACCGGTTGAGATTGAGATTGGGAAGGACTTGAGGTCTCCCATTGGGCCTTTGAAAGGCAAGACTATTGTGAAATGTGGCTGGAAAGCCAAAAGATAAAAAATTTAAATAATTATGTTGGTGTCCGCGCACTGGATGGAGCTTCTTGGGTACGGGGGACTGAGATTCTCTGGCTGTATCCCGAGTTAGCATATGTGCATAGTTGATTTTGCGGACAAAATTCCTAAAAGGTGGGGTGAATATAACACCTCGGAAAATTAAATGTGAATTTATGTGATAAAATATGGGTTTAAGAGGGAAGGATTAGTGAAAATCCAAGAATTAGGGCCAAAATGGGCTAAAAGGGCGAAATGGTAATTTGCCAAGAACGTAAACCGAGGCATGAAAAATGGAGTTAGAGATTTAGTATGACAAAAATAATGCTGGAAATGGAATCAGGGCGGAAAATGGAGTGAATAGGTAAATTTGTGAAAAAGTGATGAATAGTGACTTTTTAAGTGAAAGATACTGCGGTGCGAGTGTACCAATAGGTGTGAAATTTTATCAATATTTTGGAGAAATAAAAATATGACATGGACTGGAAAAATATGTAGATTAAGAAAATATGATCAGAATTTTTATCGGGATGAAAGTTAGATCGCGTGTGGGACCCGCGTGACCGAAGTCACTTAGCCCCCACCCTTTTTCTTCTTCTTCCTTTCCTCTTTTCTTCTCTCCGTGCGCGTTTCTTCCTGGAGGTGAAGAACAAAACACCAAATCCTTCTCTCTTTTCACCATTTTCTCATTTCTCCACCAAATCACTTGATTTTGGTGTTGAAATCTATTGTAAACAACCTTCCAAAGCCATTGGTAACACTTAGAAGCCATGAAATCATCTCCTTGGGGCGAAAATGGACAAACTCAGATCCGACCCCTTTGGTGTTCTTGGAGTTTTTGGAGTTTTTGGATCTCTTTTGGATTGATGGAGCCTTGGTGGTGTTCCTACACTTGATGGTGAGTATATTTGTGGTAGTTTTATGGTTGGATTCATAGATCTAGGAATTTATGCTTTAAACCTTTGATTTTAGATGTGTGATGATAGAGAGCTCAAATGGAAAAATGCTATTAGATGAAAAGGCCTTAGAATGATGCATGAAAGCTAGAAATGCTATGATAAATTTTGGTGAAAAAGTTGGATTTTAACTTAGGAAAATTTATGAAGATTTCATGAAAATTGGTAAGTGATGTAATTGAATAATTGAATGGTGGACCATTGGTATAGGTTGATAATGTGATTATATGATTAGTGTGTGTGTTAAAATGGAAGTGAAAACCTTGTAGAACCAACTTTTGAGGAATTCGAACCATAGAGTGGTTTGGAGGAAAAATGATGTAAAGGTTGTGAATTTGATGGAACATGATATAAAATGATGTTTAATTTGATAATGGTATAGTGTGGTATAGTGGAATGAGAAGAAAGAATGTGTGATTCATGATAGTATGTGGTAATTTGAGTTATAAAAGAGATTAAAGTTAAATGAATGAGTATTTGAGATAAATGATTGAATTGTAAATGATTTGATAATCATGTTGTGGATTATCTAGGTTGCCTCTTTTGGACGCTTTGGAAGCGGGTAAGCTTGGAGCTTACGTTTGGAGCATGGGCTCGGTATTGAGGTAACCATTGGAACTGGGGTTTAGCCCTTGTGTGCTCCACCACACCTAGTGGATGGTTGTGGTTGGATTATGTGGTTATGACATTGTGTGATTGTGTGCTTGTATGCATATTGCTTGTATTGTGTGAAAATTGTGTGGTCACTGGCCAGTTGACGTGTGTGGAGTTTGGACATCCGCTGGGTTCATCCTTGTGAGAATGCCAGTCGGGTTTTGCCGTGGAGTCGACTCTGGGAGCGGCGCCAGGATGATCCAAACGGGGACGTCCGCCGGATAGGGCTCATGAGGAGTTCCGGTTGGGTATTGCCATGGAGTCCTCTCAACCATGGGAGAGGCGCCAGGACTGTCTCGGGAGTTATATGATGGAGTCCTTGAACATGAATCCATGAGTGGATGTTCTTGGGTTGTCTCCAGTTGATGGGTGATATTGTATTACATGCATATTATATGATGTTGTATTTGCACATTGAGTGAGCCATGGGGTGGAGAAACCTCCAGGGCCCTTGGTTTACTGAGATATATTTATATATCTCACCCCGTGTTGTGGGGCATCATTTCAGGTTAGGTTGAGCCTGGAGGAGTGGAGCATGAGGTGCATATTGGAGGCACCATGTGATGAGCATTGGATAGGACATACATTTGCATTTGTTTTATGTTTTAGACTTAGGTCATGAACTTGTGCATGTTGAAAATGCCATGCTTTGTATGTTTATGAATACATGTAAATCCTTCAATATGATGTATATGTAGGACATGAGTATATATTGTATATTTGAGTGAGCATGGGACTTGTCCATTGCCACATTCATTGTATTAGAAGCCTTGGTGAATATGTTGTAAAATGGACCATATTTGATGTAAAATGGCCATTATATTAAAGACTATGTAAATGTTGCATAATTGAATGAAAATGCATGTTTGAAGGGCCTAGGGCCTACATTAGAGTATGTTTAAGTGTTGTGTGGAGTACTAAGATGTTAGGGATGAATTACACAACCTTATTGGGGCTTAAAATGCTGTAATCTGTCACTTTTACTGCATAGTAATCGATTACCCAAGCATGGTAATCGATTACCATGCAACAGGGGACGAAAAATAGCTACTGTCTTCACTGGTAATCGATTACTGAGCTTTGGTAATCGATTACCATGTGAGGTAATCGATTACCCAAAGTTGGTAATCGATTACCAGAACAGAGGATGTCAAAATTTGGCTACTGCCTCATTTTTGACAGGTGGTAATCGATTACCACCCACTGGTAATCGATTACCACAGTGAAAATTTTGAAAATTCATGTTTTTCTGGACTAAAAGAAAGGGGTTTAACTTGATGGGTAGAACTCCAAATGGTGCGTGGTTTGAAACCACGCGTAACTAATGTAAAGGGGTAGAACTTGGTAAGATAATGAAATTAAGTTGATGGGTTTAAAATGAGTTGAATAAAAAGAAAAGTTTAGTGGTGTTGTTAAGCTGAATGCTTCCGCGTTTTGCATTTACAATTATGGTGTTGTTTTAATTGATTACGGAAAAGTTGATGGTTATAAAAAGGAACACGAATATGATAAAAAGAAAAAGTTTACCCGTAATTTAATTAACCCATTTACTGTGATTGTAACTGCGCTTAATATCATAATCAATGTTAACAATACCGGTACGTAACGGGCTGTTACAGTTAGTGGGAATCTGAGAGACCTTTAGGCTTTGTTTGGGAGTTAGGAGGGGAAGGGAAGGAATGGGATCCAAGGGGAAGGGAGGGGAGGGTAACCCCTTCCCTTGTTTGGGAGTAAAAAAAAATGGAATGGGAGGTAAATGGAGGATTAATGAGATATTTTTACCATTTTATCCTTTTTTTTTAAAAAAAATAATATAATTATTATACATTACTAATTAAATTAAGTTTAAAATTTCTAAAAATTATTTTCTCTCTCTAAATTTAAAATTTCTAAACAAAAAAACTAATAATGTAATTTTTAATAAAAAATATTCTCCCTCTAAAAATTAATTTCTCCTTCTAAAAATTATTTAAATGAGGGTAATTAAGTAATTTAAAATGTTTTACCCCTTAAAACCCCCAAGTTGGGGGAACTTCAATTTTAATAAAGATGAGGGTTTTGGAGGGTTTATGAAAATCTTTAATTCCCTCCCCTCCCTTTTTTAAACTCCCAAACAAGGGAAGGTATCACCAAAATCTCTCCTTTCCTTCCCCTCCCCTCCAAATAAGAACTCCCAAACAAAGCCTTAGGGAACTCTTGAGCCTGGGTATTTGGTTTGAGGGGGAGTTGAGGCTTTCTGGTTTATTTGCTGCATTTTATATTGTATTAGTGTATGTAAAAAGAGGCTATGCCTCCATTGTTAATGCAATCAGTTATATATTTTTCTGGGTTCCATCAGTTGATTGGGCAGAGGGAAGTGGTCCACCAGAATCTCAATTAAATATAATAGAAGTCAAGGTCATCAATACGGCAATGAAACCCAGCAGGATTATCAAATTATTTATAATTAAATAAAAAAGTACCTTTATCTCCCAATTGATAGTCCTCCCATCTTAACTCCTCATGAATTTTATATTTGTAAGTAGGCATGGCTAATGTGGACTCCAATTTTGCAGTTTGTCCAGAGGTACCACTATCTGCTTCAGTTGTTGGTACCTCTGGACAGACTACAAAATTAGAGTCCATATCAGCCATGACTATCAATTGGGAGATAAAGGTACTTTTTTATTTAATTATAAATAATTTGATAATCCTGCTGGGTTTCATTGAACCAAATGTTGGCTGAGTTGATGCCCCAACTAGAAATTAGGATTACCCAATAAAAGTTTCATACACAACAAATCTACAATCACCTAGAAATTAGGATTACCCAATAAAAGTTTCATACACAACAAATCTACAACCACCTAGAAATTAGGATTACCTGGTCTCCGTGTTGGCTACCTTTTAGAAGAAAAGTGATTGGTGGAAGAAAAATGGTTGGTAACCAAAGGAAAATAAAATTTGAAGTAAGAAGGGAGAAAGTAGAGGAGGAGAGAAATCGAGAAATGCTGAGAATTGGAAAGTGGTTTGGTTTGGTTAGGTTGACTCCTATTTATAGCTAAAATTTTAAAACCGAGACATTAATAACGGTCATCACATTTATTCCGATTATAAAAACTGCATGTAAAATTTTAAATATTATTAATGGTTATAAAAATAAACCGAAACATTAATTACAGGTTTTCTTCACATTTATTTTGATTATAAAAACTGTAGGTAAAATTTTAAATATTACTAATATATTAATGGTTACAAAATTAATAAAAATAATTATTATCGTAACTAACTATAACTGCTAAGCGTTATAACTACAATCACCACTAACTGAGAGCCAAATGGGCTTGTCCATGGCTACCCAATAGCTGTTAAAATAATTTCCATTCATTAATATTTTGATATTAACAATAACAATAACAAAAAACACTAAATGAAAAACAATCATTGTCCAATACATGATGATCACTCCTAACACCATTTAACAAAGATTATTCAATTTTGACAGTGAAAAGGAACCATAATAACCCCAATACTTCAACAAATATGCAATAAGCCTAATCATAAATCGTGAAAGAAAGCAAGTTAACAGACAATATAATAGAAAAGGAGGTGAAACTTACGGTTTGTTGAACCGAACATCCTTATAACTTTCCAAACACAGTGGTAACTTGTTTCTCTCTAACTGCAATCGGTTTTGAACACACATCAAATCATTAGCTTTTCTTTTCTTTTCTTTTCTCTGCTTCTTCACAATACGAAGAAAATAAAAATAACAAGAAAGAAATACGCAAAATGCAGCTTGTCGAAAGGTTTTGATGGATTTATCATCGACATTATATCACGTAAATCACTGGAATTAAACGATTAAAATGCGCGTTCTGTGATTAATTTATTCAATCACATACAATCAATTCAATCTTTCAACAATTCTCATAATTGGAAAATTTCCTCAAGTAGTTTACAATAGTATAATTTCCAAATTCAATATTTCAATATCATCATAATTTCCAAATTCAATATTTCAATAGCATCACAATTTCCAAATCCATTATCCAAGAATATCATAATATTCATATTCAACATCTACTATAGTAAAACCCAAATCCAATCATCATATCATAATTTTCCAAATCAAAATTCAAAGAGTAAAACACAATTCAATCATCATATCATAATTTTCTAAATCAAAATTCAAAGAGTAAAACCTAAATCCAATCATCATATCGTAATTTTCGAAATCAGAATTTCAAGAGCAAAATCTAAATCCAATCATCATATCATAATTCAAATATTCACATCTATTAGAGTAAATCCAAAATCCAATAATTAATCCAATAAATTTCTAAAGGTTAAAATAATTTTATTTAAATACCCTAAGGGTTACATATAATATATGAAAACATCCTAACATTTCTTAAGGATTAGGATTACATCTACCAAATTAAATATAACCTATAACTCTTTAACGATTAGGAGTACATCTACCAAATTAGATATAACCTATAAATCTTTAACGATTAGGATTACGTTACATGAAGATTTGAATCACATCAAATAAATTTAATATAAAACATACTATAGTTTCCTAAGCATCGAGATCACATCAACATATAACGCTAAGTCTAACCATTGACTCTCTAGTGATTAGGATTACATCTACCAAATTAAATATAACCTATAACTCTTTAACAATTAGGATTACATCTACCAAATTAAATATAACCTATAACTCTTTAACGATTAGGATTACGTTACATACTATAGTTTCCTATGTAAGTAATTCATCAGCAATTCAATAATTCATGTTCAATATTCTACATTCAAGAACATGATACAGGATCTTTAGAGATCATGATTCTCACAAAAGAGTGTACCTTTCTCTATTAGTGCGGAAGAACTTTGATGATGGAAGATCATTTCTCAGAGTCTTTACCCTCTACTTTTCTTGTATCGTCTATGACAGGGATCTGATACAACTTTTATGGGCAGACCATGAAGGAGAGGATTCTGAGAGATAATCATAATCAGAGACTCACCATTTTTTTTATATAACTGAACCATGTCACCAGTTACGGAGTTTCAAATAACTCACAGTAACTTCCCATTAATGCGAAACGTCAATTACCATTAATGCGAAACGTCAATTACCATTAATGCAAAACGTTACCATAATGCAAAATGTCAATTACAATTAATTCAAAACGTCAATTACCATTAATGCAAAACGTTTCATAATTCAAAACGTCAAAACATCAATTACCTTTAATGCGAAACGTTACCATAATGCAAAACGTCAATTACCATTAATGCGAAACGTCAATTACCATAAAATCTCTTTTATTATTAATTAAACCAATTGACACACATTACACATGAGACACAAATAATTTTACATTCTCCCACTTGGCTCATGTCATAAGGTGTCCCTTCATGATTTAATTAACATTCACTATAATGCGTATTTACTAGGCTAAAGGTTCCATACATTGACGTCATCATAATTCATTATTAGAAATAAAATCAACATGAGTCATGGCGGTTGTATGCTATCAAGTCGGCATAGTCCCTTCCATGTACTGACTCTGCTTCCTAAGATAATATTTTAATAGGAAGTGTATATTATGTCCAACAATAATTTCTTCATAACGGACCATAAATATTTTCAATATCACCACATATACTTGCATGCATACATAAATTGAAAATAAGACAATAACAGAAACATATATTCATCAATGAGCTCAGAGTGTCAACACTTAATGCATAACTATAATTTTCATCATTCACTAGCTGACATAATGCCCATTTTACATACATGACCAGTAAATATCTTGGGCGGTAGTCCCTTCTTCAAGGGATCAGCTAACATAAGATCGGTGCTAATATGCTCTATAGACACTATGTTTCTGAACCTTTTCTTTAACGGCAAAGTGCTTTAATTCCATATGTTTAGCACCTTTGGAATACTTGTCATTTTTTAGAAAAGAAGACTGCTACGGAATTATCACAATAAATTTTCAGTGGATTTTCAATATTGTCGACTAACCCAAGCCCTGAAATAAAGTTTCGTAGCCATTTAGCCTGAATCGCGGCTTCAAAGCATGCCACAAATTCAACTTTCATAGTGGACGCATCTATTACAGTATGCTTCGCACTTTTTCATGATATAGCTCCTTCAGCTAAAAGATACAGGTAACCACATGTAGACTTTCTTGTCTCTAGGCATCCTGCAAAATTTGAATCTGTGTATCCAATCACTTCAAGGTTGTTAGACCTTCTATAAGTAAGCATGTGACCTTTAGTTCCTTGCAACATTAAACTCCCAACTTATTATGCATATGGAATTGCTTCCATTTCTTTTTGTTCCAATTCACTTTTAGGACATTGCATGAGACTAAATTTATCTCCTTTCTGAATTAGAACTAGAGATGATGAGCAGTTTTTTTTTTATTCTGAATCTCTCTAGAACTTTATTAATATATGTTTTCTGAGACAAACCTAACAGTCCTTGTGATCTATCACGGAATATTTATGTTCCTATCACATAGGCTGCCTCACCCATATCTTTCATTTCGAAATTACTAGAGAGAAACTTCTTAGTCTCAGTTAAAAGACCAAGATCGTTAGTTGCAAGCAAAATATCATCAACATACAAAATCAATAAGATAAACTCGCTCCCACTGATCTTTAGATATATACATCGATCAACAATGTTTTCTTTAAATCCAAAGGAAAAAAACAGTATAATTAAACTTAAGATACCATTGCCGTGAAGCTTGTTTAAGTCCGTATATTGACTTCTTAAGTTTGCACACCATGTTCTCTTTATCCTTTTCTATGAATCCCATTGGTTGGTCCATGTACACAACTTCATCTAAATTTCCATTTAGAAAGGCAGTTTTCACATCCATTTGATGTAACTCTAGATCATAATGAGCCACCAATGCCATAATGATTCTTAAAGAATCCTTCTTTGAAACTGGTGAAAAATTTTCTTTATAATCAATGCCATCTTTCTGAGTGAATCCCTTTGCAACTAGTCTGGCCTTGTAACGTTCTAAGTTACCATGAGAGTCACTTTTGGTCTTAAAGACCCATTTACAACCAACTCTCTTGCACCCTTCTAGTAACTTAACAAGATCTCAAACCCTGTTCTGTTTCATAGATTTCAACTCATCTTTCGTAGCATCTAATCACTTATCTTCATTTTCACCATTCATGGCTTGTGAAAACATTACTGAATCATCCTGAATACCCATGTCAGATTCAGACTCTTGTAGATATACCACACAAGCATTGGAAATAACAGGTCTCCTTTCTCTTTGAGATTTTCTTAATGCTATTTGTTGTGGTTCTTCAACTATGAGTTCATTTGGTTCATCAATAATAATTTCTTCATGAGCAGTGGGATCATTAATTCATCTTTCATTATTATTGATTGGTTCAATAACATGAGGAACAATGACATTGCTAGAGCTACAAGTCAATGGAACTTGTATACTCACTTCATGAATATCCACTTTACGTGGTGTTTCACTCCCACTAACTTCACCATTCTCAATAAACCTTGCATTTCCAGATTCAATAATCCTTGTAGTATGATAAGGACAGTAAAATCTATACCCTTTCGATTTTTTCTGGATAACCAATGAAATAACCACTGATTGTTCTTGCATCCAGTTTCTTTTCTTGTGGATTGTAGTATCTAATCTCTGCCTGATGTAACACCCCGTTGTTAACCGGTGTGTTATCACCAAATATGATATTAAGCGCAGTTACAATCACAACGGTTCATTTATAAAACACGGGTAAAATTTTTACTTTTTAATATCATTTTCTCCAATAAAATAACTGTGATTATAACCCAACACTTTATGCGGAATGATTAATACCAAAGCCTAATACCATACACTCTTTTGTTTAGAGGTTGCCAAGTGGTTCCCATAAACCAACAAGCCTAAAACTCGTTCTTTCCATTTTTATCACTAAATGTCTTAACCATTTTATTTATTCCAACAAATTTTAAACCTATCAAATGCTTCTCATTTCTTAGTATGTTATATATTTCTTCGTTAGCTACGAGTGGGTTCAAACCGCGCCCAATTTGGAGCTTTGTAGCTCAAGTTATGCCATTTTACTAATTCATGTGTATGCTGAACGGGCAACGAGCGCTAAAACGCCCGAGTAGAACGTTTTAGCGCCCACAGATAGAAAACAATTATTTCTCACAGGTACCAAGGCGCTAAAGCGCCCATACTGGGCGTTTTAGCGCCCAGTGGCAGAAAGTTTAAGGTCTTCACAGCTTAAGCAGCTATGCAGGGCAATCTAAGGGCCTGTGTTCCCGACCTTCTACAGTCCAGTTCCTAACTCCGTTTAATCTCAATTTTTGACATAACATAGAGGGTAACACCATCTTCAAAATGGTGTGTGGCTCATCCCTATTGGATCATAGTGGAGGGAGATACGTTCTCCCAAAGTTTGCTAAAAATATGCCAATTTCCCGAAAATTGGCCAGAATTCCCTTTGTTTTTACAACAATCCCTATTCTTGTTCAATATAACCTAAACACATATGGTTATGTAAAATCACATGGGTGGCACACACAAGGACCAGCAACGCCTTGGGGCACTTACAACCCATCACAGTCCATTTACAGATATGATATTCATTATGTTTCAATCACAAAGGTTTCATTACATGCTTTTGTTAACTAGCATAATAATTCATTCATGAATTAGGCTTAGAGCCCTTCACATTACATTTACATGCTTCCAATACATCATAGGTGGCTATGGACAGATCCCATGCTCACACATAAGATACATATACATCAAAGGTACAATTATACATCAATTTTTGAAAGACTTTCATATATTCATGAATATACCAAACATGACAATTATCAAAATGCAACATGTCCATGACCTAAGTCCAAAATATGATACACTATGCTAGGTGTATCCAACAGAATCCTCTAACACGTTGTGCGCTCCATATGCACCTCATGCTCCACTCCTCCAGGCTCAACCTACACTGAAATGATGTCCCCAAACACGGGGTGAGATATACAAATATATCTCAGTAAACTAAGGGTACTAGAGGGTCACTCCACCCCATGGCTCACTCAATGTGCAACATATAAAAAAGTATGACATGCAAGACATACAATATCACGACAACTGGGCACAATCCAAGAACATCCACAGCTGGATTACGTTCAAGGACCCCATCGTATAACTCCCAGAATCTTCCTGGTGCCTCTCCCATGGTTGAGACGACTCCATGGCAAAACCCAACTGGAACTCCTCATGAGCCCTATCCAGCGGAAGTCCCACATTTTGGATCATCCTGGTACCGCTCCCAGAGTCGGCCCCACGGCAAAACCCGACCAGAATCCCCAGCGGGATATCCAGCGGAAGTCCAACATTTGGATCATCCTGGCACCGCTCCCAGAGTCGGTCCCACGGCAAAACCCGATTGGAATCCCCAGCGGGATTATCTAGCGAAAGTCCAAACCAACACACATCTGCTGCCCAGAGATCAAACAATTCACACACAACATGCTCCAAGCATGTCACACAATCAAGCAATAATGCATGAAAATACATAATCACACAATGTCCAATGACATAAAATCCAACCACAACCTTCCACTAGGTGTGGTGGAGCACACAAGGGACTAAACCCAAGTTCCAAAGGTTTACCTCAACTCCGAGCCAATGCTCCATACGTAAGCTCCAAGCTTAATCCACTTCCATAGCGTCCAATAGAGGCAACCTATACGATCAACAACACCATTACATCAATAGGTCGAATTACTCATGCCCATCAATCTAGGGGTATTCAATCCAAATCAACACTTATACTCATCATATAATCATATTAAAACATCATACCATTACTTATCAATCCACTTATTTCACAATTCAATTTTCACAAATCTTAGGCATCATGCAAAAATCCTAAGTTATGAGGATTTTTCACCAATAAATTTTATTGCATTTCTAGCTCAAATACATCATTCTAAGACATAATCATCTAATGCACATTTTCCATTTGAGCTCTCTAACTACACAAATCATCCCTCACAACTTCAACAAAAAACCCATTTTTATATATTCATGAAACTCAAAGGAAATCAAGAATTCTTACCACCAATAGCTTGCAAATGTTCCTAGGAGTGACGATCAAGCCTCCTCCTAAGCCAAAGCACCACCAATGGCCCCAAAACTCCACAAATTCGCACAATGGGGTGGAAAAATGATCTCATTATACATTCACTTTTATGACTCCCTTAAGAAGGGTAATATGCTCACAACCTCACTACAAACAACTTTGGTGTTGGAACTTTATTGATTTGGCGGCTCAAAAGTGTGGGAAAAGGGAAAGAAAGTTTCTTGCCCTTCCTCCCATGGTTTTTGCGCAAGAAAGGAAGAGAAGAAGAAGAGAAAAGAGAGAGAGAAGAGAGAGAGAGCGTGAGGGGGAAAAGGGGAAAGTAGGTGGGTTTTGATTCAGCGGGTCCCACATGCGATTTAACTTTAATCCCTCATCCAATTCCAATCATATTTTCAAAACCTACATATTTTTCTAGTTCATGACATATTTTTATTTCCTCAAAATACTCATAAAAATTTCACTCCTATCGGTACAATTATACCGCAGTATTTTTACACCGGAAAAATCACTATTCATCAAAATTTTCAAAACTTGCCTATTCACTCAATTTTTCGTCCTGAATCCATTTACGGCATTATTTTTAGCATTTGAGTTCTCCTACTCCATTTTTCATGCCTCATTTTACGTTTCTGACAATTTACCATTTTGCCCTTGGTACACATTTTCACCCAAATTTTAGGATTTTCACTAATCCTTCCTTTTTAACCCACATTTTATCGTATAAATTCACATTTAAATTTAGGAGGTGTTATATTCACCCCACCTTTTTGGAATTTTGTCCGCAAAATCAAATATACACATATGCTAACTCGGGATACAGCCGGAGAATCTCAGTCTCCCGTCCCCAAGTAGCTTCATCAGGTGCGCGGGCTTGTCAATGAATGTTTGCATTACAATTCTTTGGCTTTCAGCCTCTTTTCACAATGGCCCAGCATTTCAAAGGCCAATGGGAGTCTTCAAGTTCTCCCCAATTTCAATATTATCTGGTGCCACCACATGTGAACAGCCGGAACACACATCGCAGTTACGCATTTTCTCTGCTTTACCAATTTCTTTTCATAAGCCATGCTACCTAACATATATAGCCCATAATTTCTCTCAGCAACCTTACTAATCCGATTAACTGGCCGACAATACCCGGTCCAATTCCATTTGTGCCACACAGGCACATAACAATCTTGGGCACATTACAGCCACAATTATCCTTATCTGAGTTTTATTTCTACGGAGTATGTACTCTCGTCATCAATTTTTCCACATTTCTTATTCCACATTAAACACTGTTATGGAATCTCAACAGCCCCTCAGTGCAATTCACCGAGTAATCATCTAGTTCACGCTCACTGTACTTTCCTCTTCGGAGGGAATAATCCCCACTTATGGCATTTAGCCACAGGTTGTATATACATATACTTTCCTCATGTTTATAACCTACAACGCGCAATTTCACTTCTGCATTTATCTTAAAATAAGCACCATCTTTGTGCTCAACTGTCAATCTAACCTTACAGGTTTACCAACTTTCACCAAGACACAATGAGGAATCTCTTTCTCAAGATATTTAACTGGTACTTAATGGACCACACATTACCATAATTTAATTACATTGGCCTTTTCAAGGCCTTCAACTGCGAATTCACTCATGAATTTCCATATACTAGATCATACTTAAAATTTCAACTAATCATCTCCAAGCTTGACACATAGTTCATCATTGATTTTCACATTAAAGGCAACCTGCCTAAGATTTCCACTAACAATTATCTTTACATATTGTTCCATACTCATGTTATCAATTCCACATGTGTTTCATTTTATACACATCACCTTCATCATCATTTCATTCAACCAGTATGTATCATTCCAAGGTCACATATCATATCTCTCTCATACCTATCCCATCATATAGGGATTTTCAAAGCCTATTTATCATGCCACATGGAACTAACTGCATCACTGTCATTACTTTCATAATTCACTATAGGCTGGCATACAAGTCTCTCAGACTATTCAAAGTACTACTAGCACACCCAATCATATATCTTGGTACCTAGCCAAGAACAACATCAACATTATGTATTTTCAACACATCTCTCACTATGAATTGCATATATACTACTCCATCAGTAACTCTACCACTAGGGCAGAGATATCAATCTTTTATTTCACCAAATACCATTCTATTTACCAGCTAGTACCACACCTTCTTATTTGACTCCATCACAATTAATCCTTTATGAAAGGCCATTAAGCCACCATCTTAACATCTCGTCATCACAAGCCTTCCCAGAAGACCTTGACTCAATCCATCAGTGCTAATCAATTTTCTATTCCCTTCACATAGGGTGAGAATCCCACGATTCATTTCACAATTTTCGTAAAACTCAAATCCATAATACCACACTTGGTATACGCACACGCACATCTCCAAGTGCCCAAAAATCATACCTCAAACTACCATCTCATGGAACCTCACACATTTCATCCTATTAGACATATTACTGTTCACTTATAGTTATCCAAATTCACCTCTTGCGATTCTCACAAGATACAATCCTCTAATGCAATGGGTAAAAACATCCTTAGGTTTAACCCCTCGAGCTCTTGCTGTCCTAAGGGCCCCAGGTGCAATGACCCACCAATCAGAGAATCTGTCCTTATAATTCACGCAAGAGGACGTAACATGCCCTCGGCTGTACTAACAGTCCCACTAACACGAGGTACTACCTCACATCACATTACTTATACAAGATAATAATAACTCCGGGAACATAATCCGTACGGAGATAGTCATACACTCCGGGCATATAAGCCACACAAAGATAACACATTCACATGACATCTGTATATAACGGCAAAAGAGTTTTGTATAGACACATAATGTATACTAGTTATATTATACTTATGCACAATTCACTATGACTCCCTAGGTATGGTTCTTTCCTCGAACAGTCTACTCATTTAATTTGACTAGTCATTAGTCTTAGTCCATAACATAATCATCCTCACATGATTCCAACATCTTTATCACACTTTGGCACATTTCTTACAACTCTTAATAGTACCCGTACTCGGTACCGTCCTAATCCATTGTCTAACATGACTCATAGCAACTATGCTCAACACTATAGAAGATTGTAGAATATTCTAGAGTCTCTTAATTATTTCTAACTACTTGTCTCTTTGAGTAGTGTGATGTCTCTTTGATTAGTGTGATGTCTCTTTGGTTACTGTGTATTTTATTTATTACCTCATCTCCTTAACTACTTTGTAATCTGTATATAATGAACCTTTTGGGTGTCAATCAATATATGAAAAAGTATATTTCAGTCTTATATTTCTACATGGTATCAAGAGCAGGTTATCCTGTGATTATTTTGTAAACCTCCACGTTCATCTCTCCTTTTATTTTCATTTTTTTTTTCACCGTTCCCTACTATAACTCAGAAATCATATCTGGACCCCTTCAATCACGAAACCAAGGCCACCATTGGACTCAGCAGCCATTTCCGAGTCGACCCACGTCAGCCCCGTCGCCGGAAAGTCTCCCACGCGCCGCCACGCGCCGCCACAGCAGAACTGCCTTCCCGGCGCGTGTAAGCCGCGCGCCGCCTTGCCGGACTCCGTTTGCCACGCGGCTTTCACAGAACGATTCGCCTGGCCTCCCTCTTCCTGTTCTGAGGTTTTAAATCTCGATTGGAGCACTTTTCTTGCTGGGTCCAGTTGGTTCCTCTTTGGTTCTTTGATTCTGTCCCTGTTCTGAGTTCCTTTTTTTTTTAACAATGGAAGTTGAAAATATTGAGGTTGAGAATAAGCATTCTGAAAAATTATCCGGTAATATTTCCGGTGTTTCTTCATCTTTCGGAGACAACCCAGCTATACAGATCACTAACCACCGTTTAAACGGTAAAAATTATGTGCAATGGCATCAATCTGTCAAGCTGTTATCCAAGCAAAAGGGAAAATGGGGTATCTTGATGGATGGAAAAAAGGAAAAACCTGGAGCTGATGAACCTGATTATGATAAATGGATGACTGAAAATGCCTTGGTCATGACCTGGTTGACTAACTCTATGGATCCTGATATCAGTCAAACTTATTTGTTTCTTGATACGGCTCAGGAAATTTGGGATGCCGTTAAAGAATATTATTCTGACCTGGGCAATGCTTCTCAGGCTTTTGAACTCAACACCAAGGTAAGAGAGTTACATCAAGAGGGGATGTCTGTTACTGAATACTTTCTTGCTTTAAAAACTCTGTGGCAGGAGTTGGACCTTTATGATGCAGCAGATCTTCAAGGTTTAGAAGCCAATGCAAGGTTTAAAAGTTACTTAGAGAAAAGACGTCTCTATGATTTTCTTGCTGGCCTTAATCGTGATCTTGATGATGTTCGTGGAAGGATATTGGGGCAGAACCCATTACCTTCCATTACAGCTGCTTTTTCTATGGTACGACGGGAAGAACTTCGCCGAAAGGTAATGTTGGGGGACAAGAACTCTAAATCCTCCGATGTATCTGCTTTAGTAGCAAAACATAATCCTCGTTCCCCTAGTGATGCAAAACGTTCTGACCGATGGTGTTCTCACTGCAATAAGAGTGGTCACACTCGCGAAAAGTGTTGGGAAATTCATGGAAAACCACCAAACCGGAAAGCAAAGGGGCCAAATAAGAGTCGTGCTTATCAAATCTCTTCTGATGATAAGGGTGAAGAGTCTCGTGCCTCTCCAAATTCCGATGGTGTATTCGTTCCTAAAGCTCAGTATGAGCACTTTCAGAAAGTGATGTCTAAATCTGCTGAGGCAACTAGTCATGTTGCTCAACAAGGTATGTCACTCCATGTTGATCATAGTAGTCGTTGGATTCTTGATTCAGGAGCTTTTGATCATATGACAGGTAATGCATCCTTGTTTTGTTCTTATATCCCTTATTATCACCAGTCACGAATAAGGACTGCTGATGGTAGTTTCTCTACTATTGCGGGAAAGGGATCCATTAAGCTCTCTGAACATATTACTCTGAATTCTGTCCTTCATGTCCCTTCTCTTACTTGTAACCTGATCTCTATTAGTAAACTTTCCTCTGAATTGCATTGTGTTGCTAAATTCTCTGCCAAAACCTGTGTTTTTCAGGAATAGGATTCGGGGATGATGATTGGCAGTGCTAGAGAGGAAGAAGGGCTTTACTATTTTGAAGAAGATTCTCATGAAAAGAGATTTTTTGCAAACCACTCTTTATGTTTATCAGACGATTGTAATGATGTCTTGTTGTGGCATCGTCGTTTAGGACACCCAAATTTCTTTTATCTTCAAAAGTTGTTTCCAAACTTATTTATCAATAAAAAACCAAGTTCCTTTTTTTGTGAGGATTGTCAGTTTGCCAAACACTCTCGTGTTTCTTATTCTCCCAGAGATTATCATGTTTCGTCTCCATTTACATTGATTCATAGTGATATTTGGGGGCCAGCTCGTGAAAAAAATATATCTGGAACTCGTTGGTTTATTACCTTCATTGATGATCATTCTAGAGTATGCTGGGTATATCTTCTAAAGGATAAGTCTGAAGCGGCAGCCACTTTTAAAAAATTTCATGCTATGGTACAAACTCAATTCCAGACCTCTATCCAAATCCTGCGAACTGACAACGGTACTGAATATTTTAATTCTGTTCTTGGTGATTACCTAACCAAGCAAGGCATTATCCATCAAAGTTCTTGTCCTAACACCCCTCAACAAAATGGGGTGGCTGAAAGAAAAAATAGACATCTCATTGAAGTTGCTAGAGCCCTCTTGTTTTCAATGCATGTCCCTAAATACCTGTGGGGGGAGGCCGTCTTGACTGCCTCATATCTCATCAATCGGATGCCCTCTCGTGTCCTAAATTTTCATTCTCCCATTTTTTGCCTTACCCGCTCTTTTCCCTCCTTTCGTACTCTCTCTTATATTCCTCCAAAGTTGTTTGGCTGTGTAGTTTTTGTTCATATTCCTCAACATCAAAGGTCCAAACTTGATCCAAAGTCTATTAGATGTGTTTTCATAGGGTACCCTCCTAATCAAAAAGGTTACAAGTGCTACTCACCTTCTCTTCGAAAGGTCTTTGTTTCTATGGATGTTACCTTTTATGAAACACAATCATTTTTTCCCTCGACTTCTCTTCAGGGGGAGTCTATCGGTGTAAAAGAAGACAAGTCTTGGATTCCAAATAATTCTTCTGTCTTACCTTTACCTTTGGAAACATCTGTTGTTCCTTTACCTTTGGAGACAGGGGGAGCTAATGTACAGGAGACAAGGACAGGAACTGTACCAGAGACTGGAGATCCTCCCGGTAAATGGGGAAAATTCTACAGCAGGCGTAAATCTCCTCAAGATCCTCTAGACTGCCAGGATTCTGACCCGTGTCCTAGTTCCAGCAATCCACTTGAGAACACTGGTACAGCTGACCTAGATATGCCTATTGCCCTTCGAAAAGGTACTAGATCTTGCACTGCTCATCCTATTTCTCATCACATTTCATATGAAAAGTTGTCTCCAGGTTTTCGTGCTTTCAACACTATATTAGACGGTACAAAAATACCAAAAAATATCCAAGAGGCACTTAATGACCCTAAATGGAGGGATGCTGTCTTTGAAGAAATGGATGCACTTAAAAAAAATGGAACTTGGGAGTCCGTGGTACTTCCCAGAGGAAAGAAAACTGTAGGTTGCAAGTGGGTGTTCACAATAAAATTTAATGCAGATAACAGCATCAACAAATATAAGGCCAGATTGGTTGCCAAAGGATTTACCCAGACTTATGGGATAGACTATCAGGAGACGTTTGCTCCTGTTGCCAAACTTAATTCTATCCGAGTCCTACTATCACTTGCTGCCAACTTTGATTGGCCCTTGCATCAATTGGACGTAAAGAATGCTTTCTTAAATGGGGATTTACATGAGGAAGTTTACATGGATCCACCACCTGGTTTTGAAGAAGGAGATGGTTCTGTATGCATGTTGAAGAAGTCTCTTTATGGACTTAAACAATCCCCTAGAGAGTGGTTTGAAAAATTTACTCGTGCTGTTAAAGAAAGGGGATTTATCCAAGCTCAGACTGATCACACTTTATTTTTTAAACACTCCGATAGTGGCAAAATTGCTATCCTCATTGTTTATGTTGATGACATAATTGTCACAGGTGATGACTGGGAGGAAATAAAATCTTTAAAGGGGGGTTTAGCTAATCTGTTTGAACTAAAGGATCTTGGATCACTCAAATATTTCCTTGGAATGGAAATTGCTCGTAGCAAAGCGGGAATTTCCTTATCTCAAAAGAAATATATCCTAGACCTGCTACAAGAAACAGGTATGCTTGGGTGCAAGCCTGCAGAAACTCCAGTTGAACCCAATATTAAATTGGGAATTGAAGATGGAAAGGATGTTGACAGGGAGCAGTACCAAAGGTTGGTAGGGAAGCTGATCTATTTATCTCACACTCGACCTGATATTGCATTTGCCGTTAGCATGGTTAGCCAATTCATGCATTCTCCTAAGGAAAAGCACCTTAGTGCGGTTTATAGAATTCTCAAGTACCTCAAAAACACACCTGGTCGAGGAATGCTCTTTAAAAGAGGACACAAGAGGATGATAGAAATCTATACAGATGCTGATTGGGCTGGCTCTGCATTGGACCGAAGATCCACTTCAGGATATTGTACCTATGTCTGGGGGAATCTTGTGACCTGGAGAAGTAAAAAACAAACTGTTGTTGCCAGAAGCAGTGCAGAAGCAGAATTTCGAGCGTTAGCTCATGGTATTTGTGAAGGAATCTGGTTAAGAAGACTTCTTGAAGAATTAAAGATATCTTATTCTCTACCTGTGAGACTCTATTGTGATAATAAGGCTGCTGTCAGTATTGCTCAAAATCCTGTTCATCATGACAGAACCAAACATGTGGAGGTGATCGTCATTTTATCAAAGAAAAATTGGAGGAGGGTAGTGTATGTTTGTCATATATACCTACCAAGGAGCAAACAGCCGACATTCTCACCAAAGGATTACACAAACCCATCTTTGAGGATTTAATTAGCAAGTTGGGGATGATCAATATATATCTCCCAACTTGAGGGGGAGTGTAGAATATTCTAGAGTCTCTTAATTATTTCTAACTACTTGTCTCTTTGAGTAGTGTGATGTCTCTTTGATTAGTGTGATGTCTCTTTGATTAGTGTGATGTCTCTTTGGTTACTGTGTATTTTATTTATTACCTCATCTCCTTAACTACTTTGTAATCTGTATATAATGAACCTTTTGGGTGTCAATCAATATATGAAAAAGTATATTTCAGTCTTATATTTCTACAAAGATCTATTTCATTAACACCTTCACTTTTTTTTCTCAGTATTTCTCTATGACACCAAGAGTGCCCTCACTTACTAGTCCATGCATTCAGCGCATCAGGACCACCAAATACATCTCAACTTTGAGCGGTGCTCGCCTGGGACTTCCAAGAGCAACACCTCTTAGGATTCAATCCACAAGGGAAACCCATGACAATCTTAATCATCACTTCATCATCAACATGTGTGCTAAGGTATAACTTGCACACCGGGACTCCATCATGAATCCCATAACCAATTGAGCGTTCAATGACACTCCAAAGAGACAATCTCTTCAAACACTTCCCATCATAGGGGATTTCACTTACATCATTGTTCTTTTACCAAAGAATTTACTAATTCATTACAGCACTGGTATATATAGATATATAGGCACCCCGGCCTTCACAAAATGTATGTACCTATATATACTGGCATTTAGCCTTCACAGGATCATTATCCAACTCTTTATCATAGTATATATATATATAGAACCCATCATGCAATTTTGAGTTACCATAGTCCATTTCAAATATCTCTAGCAATTTCGCCCTTTCAAAATACAATAATCACCACACTCAGTTATATTTTCTCACCTCACATTTGTCAAGTCCAACCATCATTATATTATGGACCCATACTTTCAATCAAATTTGTTTAATGCCATCCATGGCAATTTCCTCAACTTCTTATATTATACTTTCTATACATTATTATACTCTCTCTCAAGTTCAAACAATATTAAACCATCATGGACTACAATCCCACTTTTCAACATTGAATCATCCAACACATCATTTTCATAGTTCTTTTTGGATCCTCACATTCCTCAATTCAAATTTTGAAGATTCAATTCACTTGTACTTCCAAACATTTTAATTCATCCAAGTGTATGCCCTTCTCAAGGGTCTTATAACCTTCTTATTTAACCCTAAGGTATCCAAGCTTACATATAAGCACTCATTCAAATTTTCACAAATTAATCGGGTTTCCAAATCCCCACCATTTCCAGGTTATACCACTAGTTCCACATATACTCAATTATTTTAACTCCCCATACATTTAGGGATGACTTACCAACATCATCATCATAATATCCACTCAATTCAATCATACTTATTAACCATAAGACCACACATTCAACTATGGTAGAATTCTACCCAAAATAGTTAAACATATTATCTCAATTTATTCTCACTAAGTCCTTAATTACATCAAATTCACTTACTGAAATATCTATCCGCGGAGCAGTCAATACTGCACCCACAACCACAGTCTAAGGACTGGCATTGGTGCTCCAAGGTTTTCACGAAGGCATCTTATACTGACCACACATATAACACGAAGAAATGGGTTGATCAGGCCCAAACTAAGGAATCACATGTGCAGTACTCAATAAGAGTCTACGTACAACTATACAACACTCACCACAATCATACGACATTCAGATTTCCCTAAGAAACTACTCTGATACCATAAATGTAAAACCCTGTTGTTAACCGGTGTGTTATCACCAAATATGACATTAAGCGCAGTTACAATCACAGCGGTTCATTTATAAAACACGGGTAAACTTTTTCCTTTTTAATATCATTTTCTCCAATAAAATAACTGTGATTATAACCTAACACTTTATGCGAAATGATTAATACCAAAGCCTAATACCATACACTCTTTTGTTTAGAGGTTGCCAAGTGGTTCCCATAAACCAACAAGGCTAAAACTCCTTCTTTCCATTTTTATCACTAAATGTCTTAACCATTTTATTTATTCCAACAAATTTTAAACCTATCAAATGCTTCTCATTTCTCATTATTTTATATATTTCTTCGTTAGCTACGAGTGGGTTCAAACCGCGCCCAATTTGGAGCTTTGTAGCTCAAGTTATGCCAATTTTACTAATTCACGTGTATGCTGAACGGGCAACGAGCGCTAAAACGCCCGAGTTTAACGTTTTAGCGCCCACGGACAGAAAACAATTATTTCTCACAGGTTCCAGGGCGCTAAAGCGCCCATACTGGGCGTTTTAGCGCCCAGTGACATAAAGTTTAAGCTCTTCACAGCTTTAGCAACTATGCAGGGCAATCTAGGGGCATGTGTTCCCGACCTTCTACAGTCCAGTTCCTAACTCCGTTTAATCTCAATTTTTGACACAACATAGAGGGTACACTATCTTCAAAATGGTGTGTGGCTCATCCCTATTGGATCACAGTGGAGGGAGATACGTTCTCCCAAAGTTTGCTAAAAACATGCCAATTTCCCGAAAATTGGCCAGAATTCCCTTTGTTTTTACAACAATCCCTATTCTTGTTCAATATAACCTAAACACATATGGTTAACGTTCAAAGACCCCATCGTATAACTCCCGGAATCTTCCTGGTGCCTCTCCCATGGTTGAGACGACTCCATGGCAAAACCCAACTGGAACTCCTCATGAGTCCTATCCAGCGGAAGTCCCACATTTTGGATCATCCTGGTACCGCTCCCAGAGTCGGCCCCACGGCAAAACCCGACCGAAATCCCCAGCGGGATATACAGTGGAAGTCCAACGTTTGGATCATCCTGGTACCGCTCCCAGAGTCGGTCCCACGACAAAACCAGACTGGAATCCCCAGCAGGATTATCCAGCGGAAGTCCAAACCAACACACATCTACTGGCTAGATATCAAACAATTCACACACAACATGCTCCAAGCATGTCACACAATCAAGCAATAATGCATGAAAAAACATAATCACATAATGTCCAATGACACAAAATCCAACCACAACCTTCCACTAGGTGTGGTGGAGCACACAAGGGACTAAACCCAAGTTCCAAAGGTTTACCTCAACTCCGAGC